>WSXT02113215.1:0-11139 GCA_011762715.2 Neuroterus valhalla
CGGACGGACGGACGGACATACAGACCAACAGACAGACACCATCGCCGAAACTTGATTTTCGGCTTCAGGGGGTCTCGGAACTTGGAGATCCGTTGAAAATTCAAGATTTGAAATTTCAGACGATTCTAATACTTTTTCAATCATAAATGATGAGAATGTAAAAAGAGTTGACCCTCCACGATGTTTGATGGATTGAATGGAATAGTTGAACTTTAAAGCGGGAAAGAAATATTATTGCCCTCTAAATTCATTCAAAATTAAATGTTAGTTCGAATCGCAAGAGAATAGTTCCGTTTTCAAGAAAATATTTAAATTTCCAACTGTGATGATAAATTCTCAACCAATTTTCCGAAATTCTTGAAGGAACATTCAAATATCTGCATGAAAAAACTCTTATCGAAAGAGATGAAGTTCGACCTAAAAACATCAATCAGAGAAAGATAAATTTTTCCGAGAAAAATTTACAAAAAATTAATTACAAAAAAAAATTTTACCACAAAACATCATTTTACAACTGAGAAGATGCAGTTGTAACTAAAAAAATGATTGTTCGGAAAGGTGTCCAACGTTCAACTAATTGTAAGAAGTTTAATTTTCCAATAAAAAATATTACTACTGTACCAAAGGAGATGCATTCTTAATCCAACACAACAAATCTCCAGTAATAAAGTCTGATTTTTCACAATGGGAGTTGATATCAACAAAAATAGTTATTTTAACATTTATTCGAATTTTCAACAGATAAGCGAACTCTGAATCGAATAGCTGAATTTTAAACTTATAAAGATAAATATCCAACTGCATGCATTGGCTTTCCACTAGAAAATGGCTATTCAACGATAAAAATCCGTTAGCAACCAAACCGTTACAATAATTACCAATAGAATAAATCTTCGTTGCGAAAGAGACCAATCTTCAATCTAGAATACTACATTTTTTTGTCAAATAGTCCAATAGCACGCATGGAAACATAAAATTCAAAAAAAGGATCATTCTCAATCTAATAGCTGGAATTGAGAGCCAAAGAGGCAGATTCATATGAAAACAGTTCATTCTATATCCCGGAAATTCGAATTATCAGGAAAAAACTCGATTTTCAACAGAGAATCATGAATTTTCATGCAAAAAAGAATACTTCTTCAACACAAAAGATGAATTGCTTACCCAAAAAGAGAAATTTATTCGAAGAGTGTTGAATTTTCAGAAGGAAGTGATCGAAATTTTATGAGAAAAAGTTGTATTTTCTACTCAATGAATGGGACTTCCACTCAAAGACGCATATTTTTCAGGAGAATTTTAAACCTCAAAATCATAAATTTATAAACTGAGATGAACCTTCTGGAATTTAGTCTTTCGAATAATGGATCACTGTCCATCACTTTAGAAAAATATAAAGAATGATCAATTTTGCATAAAACTCTTTATTGTTTGAAACTGTCACGAATTTCTTATACATAGCAACCATTATTATCTGTAAATTTCACGTCTCCTACACATTTTCTGAGAATCCATAAATTTGGCTGTTATCTCGTGATTTGAGAAAAACCCAAAAATTACAAACTATTTCCATGAATATCAGAAAATAAGCACACATTCCTAAGACTATATACGAATTTCTGAATCGTTCCGAAAACTTTTTCTAATACCCTTGATCGTCTGTAAATTTCTCAAACTTTCTCATTCGAATATATATTCTTAAAAAATATCTTCGTCAAGAATCCATTCAATTTTGCTGCAAAAATTTAATTTTTGGAATATTGTGCTATGAGTTGCACCTGGCTCTGGCCTGGCCCAGACCAGACCGTCTGGTTTCAAGTCTTGGCGCTCACCAGACGGTATGGCCTGGGCCTGACCAGAAGTGTAACGTTTTTACTAACTAGCCCCAGGCCATACCATCTTGTCAGCCGCTACTCATGTGCTGGTCAGCCAAGAGTTATTGGAAATATATTCAAATTGCTTGAAATAAAAATTGATTTTTTTAATGAGTTGGGAAAAAAACATTTTTCACTATAAGCGCCTTCATTAATAAAATTTTCGTTATGGATACCCTGTAATTTATTTTCTATCATTTTAAACAACCTGTAACTTTTTTCAAATATGTCAGAAAAATTCGCTGATCGGACTTAGATTTTTTTTTTGTTCTTGGCTGGCACACCAGCGCCAAACCTGGGCTAGGTCAGATTGATAAGGTGATAAGAAAAAAGTCTCGTTATGATAGTTTGAATTTCTTATTTTCTATCATTTTGAACATCCTGTTGTTTTTTGTAATATGTGAAAAAAAAATTTCCTGATCGAACTTAGATTGTTCTTTGTCCTGGGCTTGCTGGTCAGTGCCAAAGCTGTGCCAGGCCAGACCTTCCAGACTAGATGGTCTAGATAACATCAGGCCTTGGCCAGGCTAGCGTCAGACCTGGGCCAGGCCAGATCTTCCAGACTAGACAATCCAGACCTGGGTCAGACCTGTAACTAGACTGCCAGGACATTTTTCCACACGGGGAGAAGTATCGCTTATGAGGCGCGTGTTCAGATATTATTTCACCTTCAGAATGACAGAGAATTTCCATGTCAAGAGTAAAAACGAGAAACAGCGCTAAAACCTTTCCAACTCTGACTTCAAACGCGACAGACTTCTCCAATTCGGCATGTGCGAATGGGAAAGTGCTTTATATCAAACCAACCACTTCCTTCCCGAAGAAAAACAAATTTTCAACCAAAGAGGACAGCTCTCCAAAAAATAGTTACATTTTCAAAAAAAATCATTTGTTAGAGCCAAATGAATAAATTTTCTATAAAAGTTTTCTCTATTGGTTTTCTCAACCGAAAGTAGGAGTTTCTAACAAATTTGTTCAAATTCCAACCAAACTGTCACACGGAAGAAAAAGGATGTCAAAATTTTGATGGCCAGAGTCTACCATTTACGGAAGGGTTCAGAAGCACGTCAGAAATAATAAAGTGATTTTCACAAAATTAGAGAGATATTCATTGCGGAATTATAAGACGTCGAATAGTTACAAAAGTGTGTCACTAAAAATATTAGGCCAGTCCATGAAATTTCCGTTCATGCCAAAGCCACTGAATGGAACATTTGAGGAAAGTAAGGTTAAGGAAAATTTAGAAAACAGTGAGGTCACTAAAATGATATAAACACTAATTTTGAAGATCCGTTTATTCATCCCATTCCTGTAGATTCATATTTAAATAATAATTTTTCTTATAATAATATACATGTGGACTCTGCACATAGTCCGGGCGCTGGAAAGGGATTGACATGTCTCATTGTCTGCAACATCAACGGATTAGGCGCTTTTCGTAATCATCCGATAATAATTTGGCTTGCACGATTGCGATTGAGACTGATAATGGCTCATGTTTAAGAATACATCCGTAGCTTCAGTTTGAGTTCTTAAATACCTTATATTAAAACCTAGGAACAATTTTACAGCCCTCGAATGTGATATTTCTACCAAAAAAAATGAAAGTGTCAATGGTTTCTGTCCCTCAAGTTCAATGAATTCTGAATAATTGAGGCTCCGATTTCAGAGTTGCGCAGGGCGCGGGTGCACCGTGCAGGCGCTATAAAAACTGCGCATGTTCATCAACTGCTCACCTTGGAAATCGCTCTCAGGGCCTAAAAGTTTCGCTTGTTGTTGAGGAACAATATGAGATGACTGTTTTTCTGAAATTATTTAAAATTCCTTGAACGAGAGGGACATAATCTTCCTGTTAAAGATTCCGACCTCGTATACTACGTCGCATTGTACGCCGGATAAGACGGCAGATATTACGTGGGTAACTGAAGTCGGAGACAAAAGAACGCGTCCCTTTCTTTGATCATCCCTGCAGCTTCAACCATAGGTCGCATAGTATTCTAAAAAGGCACTTTTGAAAGCTCGAAGTCTCCTGAATTGAATGTTTTAGGAATTAGTATTCTGCAAAATCGCAAACAATATCTGTAGGGTAAAATGTGCTGAAAACAAGTTTTTGAGGATACCTTTCCTAAGCTTCGACTTCGACTGCTGTCTCGAGCGAGCTAGATGTCACCAGAAATCTGAAAAAATCCACAGACATTCCTTGAAGTGTCCTGGAAGCATGGCCATTTTCTAGATTCCACAATTCGCAATAGTTTGCTGTTTTCGAGCTGATTTTTACTAACATACTATCGTGGGAAAAAATGAACATAGAAAGTTGTTTCATGGCTCAAAAAGTTCACTTTTGTCACCTTAGCAGAGTACATCTTTTAAAAACTAAATTAGATGGATATTTCGCGAGAAAATCCTTGACAAATATTCTTCAATTTGATGAGGCGAGCTACCCCAGAAAAAGTAGAAGATAAAATTTGCCCGCTGCGCGGGCACATTCTCATAGCGCGCTTCGCGCGCGGCTAGCTTCGCTCGCAAGTTTGAGCGCGCCTAGGGCGCGCGTCATCCGCAGCTCGCGCTTGATAATGTATTTACCTCGCGCTACGCGCTCGGTTTGTTTTTCACCTCGCGCTTCGCGCTCGGCTTTATGCGTGCTTGGTGCAGTTTACAATGCATGCAATGCATACACAGAATTGCAAATTTCGCAAATCTGCCGAGAACCTCTACTTCTATGGAGATTATTGATTTTTTTACATTTTTGATGAAATTTTTTAATATATTTAGTTTACTTAAGGCTCTACTGGCCTCAAGGAACACATTCTCATTGCAACACTCGCCACTTATATTTACATCTCGCATAGTTTGGCTAGCGAATTGGATTTTACTTGGTTTAAAAAGCGTTATCACCATTAAAAAAAAAATATACACATTATTGAAAAAAGTCATGTTAAACTTGTAGAACGAAGAACAATTTTTCTATTAATTTTTTCTTCCTGTCTCTTTTTGTTTGGCTTGAAGATGGAATTTTTTTTTGCAAGTGCGTTATCGCGATTAGAACGAAAAACTATTCTTCTTATCGAAAAATAGTCGGAGGTAAATTTGTAGATTTTTTGAAGGTTAACAATATGTGTAGTTTCAATTTTTTTCATATCTCGCATAGTTTTGCTCAAAAATGGAATTTTTCAGTTTTGGTAATATTTTCCACGATATTAATCAAAAATTACACATCTCATGATAAAATGATATATATAAACTTCATAGATTTTTTTAAAATGAATAATTTTTGTCCTCAACATATTTCGCACCTTTGACCACAAAACGAATCTTTCTATCGTTCATACATTTTTTACCTACTATGAGGAACAGTACATACAGTTTTTGAATCTAAGAAGAGAAATCCAAAAAAATGTTCAAAATGGTCCCCCTCTTCTATTTTTACTCCAAAATAGCTGTTCATCGAAGGCTACTTGTATTTTTGGTCCCTCAAAATGGGTGCCAAAGCGCAATAGAATATGATCATTCTTTCGATAGTTATCAAGTTCACAGAGTATTTTTCCTTGTTTTTTGTGCGATCATAACTGGAATTTTCGATTTTTCGAGAAAATTTGGAAGGTTGTATTCATGATATTGTAGGGCTCCCAAAAAGAAACATTTTCCCCCTCTGACTTTCTTTTCAATCTTGCGTAATTTGGCTAAAAATTATCATTTTATTTTATATTTTTGAATTTTGAAAACGTCACAAATCTGTCATTTGTGTATTTATCAAAAAAATCATGACGATAAATGGTTTCACTTTTTTCCTACTATAAGAAACCGTACTTAGAATTTTCGAGTCTTGGAAGAAAAATTCCAAAAAAATTTTCGTAATGCTCCCCCCTCTTTTATCTTTGATCCGGAACAGCTGGCTAACGAACTCGACTTTTATTTTGGTCCCTCAAAATGGGTGCCAAAGCACAATCGAATATGATCATTCTCTAGAAAGCTATCGAGTTCACAGATATCTTTTCTCTTTTTTTGTGCGATCAAAAACGGAATTTTTGATTTTTCGAGAAAATTCGAAAATTCGTATTCACTATATTGTAGGGCTTCCAAGAAGAAACATTTTTGCTATCTGATTCTCTTTTCAATCTTGCGTTATTTGGCTAAAAATTCTCATTTTCCTTCACATTTTTGGATTTTGAAAATGCCATAACTCTGGCAATTTTGATTTCATCAAAAAAAGTCATGTTGATAAATTGTTTCATTTTTTACCTACTATAAGAAACCGTACTTATAATTTTCGAGTCTTGGAAAAAAAGTCCAAAAAAACGCTCAAAATGTTCCCCCCATTTCATTTTTCATCAAAAATAGCTGGTTAACAAACTCAGCCTGTCTTTTTGGTCCCTCGGAATGTGCGCCAAAGGGCAATCTGATCCGATCTTTCTCTCGAAAGTTATCGAGTACACATATTACAGACTACAGTTAACAGACTATAGACAGACAGACTGACAGACACCTCAGTAAAAACCATTCTTTCTGACTCAGGAGTTCTCAAAACGTGCACTCGCTGGTTCGCAGATGTGACGGAAAGAGGCATGGACGTCTACTTTAAAAAATTTTCTTGCTCCATCAGATGAAAAGATGAAGATGGTCCCCGTGCAAATGAGTTTGTACAAGGTGTTCGAAATGATATTCCACAGGAAGTTACCCACAAATTGATATAAAAACTGACCAACTTTACCCTCGAAAGTTATGACGATGGTCCCTGTGCAAATGGCTTTGCACAAGGTGTTGAAAATGATATTTTTCAGCAAGATTCTCACAAATTGATGGAAAAAGTGATTAACTTTACCCTCGAAAGTGATGACGATTGTACCCGTGCAAATAGCTTCGCACAAGGTTTCCAAAATGGTATTCTACAGGAAACTTACTACGAATAGATGTCCAAAATGACCAATATTCCCCTTCAAAGTGATGACGGTGGTATCCGTGCAAATGGCTTTGCACAAGGTGTCAAAAATGAGATTCTACAGGAAGCTCACTACAAATTGATGTCCAGAGTGATCAACATTACCCTCGAAAAAGATGAAGATGGTCCACGTGCAAATGACTTTGCACAAGGTGTTCAAAATGACAATCTACAGGAAGTTTTCTACAAATTGATGTCCAAAGTGACCAACATCACCCTAAAAAGTAATGAAGATGGTCGCCGTGAAAATGGCTTTGTACAAGGTGTCCAAAATAATATTCTACAGCGAGTTTTCTACAAATTGATATCACAAGTGACCAATATTACCCGCGACAGTGATGACGATGGTCCCCATGCAAATGACTATGCACAAGGCGTCCAAAATGATATTATACAGAAAGTATACTACAAATTGATTTCCAAAGTGACCAACATTACCTTCGGAAAAGATGGAGATGGCCCCTGAAAATGGCTATGCGCAGGGTGTCCGAAATGATATTCTGCAGGAAGTTTCCTACAAATTGATATCCAAAATGACCAGCATTACCTTTAAAAGTGATGACGATGGTCCCAGTGCAAAGAGATTTGCACAAGCTGTCCAAAATGATATTCTAAATGAAGTTTACTAGAAACTGATTTCCAAAATGACCAACATTACCTTCGGAAAAGATGAAGATGGTCTCCGTGCATATGAGTTTGTACAAGGTGTAAAAAATGATATTCCACAGGAAGTTCCCCACAAATTGATATAAAAAGTGACCAACTTTACCCTGGAAAGTTATGACGATGGTCCTTGTGCAAACGGCTTTGCACAAGGTGTCCAAAATGATATTCTGCAGGAAGTTTCCTACAAATTGATATGCAAAGAAATCCACTTTATTTTCGAAAGTGATGACGATGGTCCCCGTGCAAATTGCTTTGCACAAGCTGTCCAAAATGATATTCTACAGGAAGTTTCCCACAAATTGATATAAGAAGTGACCAACTCCACCCTCGGAAGTTATGACGATGGTCCCCATGCAAATGGCTTTGCACAAGGTGTCCAAAATGATATTCCACAGAAAATTTCCTACAAATTGTTATACAAAGAGACCAACTTTACCCTCGAAAGTGATGAAGATGTTCCCCGTGCAAATTACTTTGCACAAGCTGCCCCAAATGATATTCTACAGAAAGTTCCCTACAAATTGATATCCAAAGTGACTAATATTACCTTCGAAAGTGATGACGATGGTCGGCCTGCTAATGACTTTGCACAAGGTGTCCAAAATGACATTCTATAGAAAGTTTCCTATAAATTCATATCCAAAGTGACCAAGATTACCCTCGAAAGTGATGACAATGGTCCTCGTGCAAATGGCTTTTCACTGGGTGTCCAAAATAATATCCTTCACGAAGCTTCTTGCAAACTGATATCCCAAGTGACCAACATTATCCTCGACAGTGGTCACGATGGTCCCAGTGCAAATGATTTTGCGCAGGGTGTCCAAAATGATATCGCATAGGAAGTTTCCCACAAATTGATATTGAAAGTGACCACCATTACCCTAGATAGAGATGAAGATGGTCCCCGTGCAAATGGCTATGGGCAAAGTGTCCAAAATGATATTGCACAGGAAATTTCCTACAAATTGATCTGGAAATTGACCACCATTACCCTAGGTAATGATGACGATGGTCCCCGTGCAAATATCTTTGCAAAAGGTGTCGGAAATCATATTCTACAAGTAATTTCCCACAAATTGATATCCAAAGTGACCACCATTACCGTAGAAAATGATGACCATGGCCCTCGAGCTCATTTTCTACAAATTGATATGAAAAGTGACCGAATTTACCTTCGAAAGTGATGACGATGGTCGCCGTGCAAATGGCTTTGTACAAGGTGTCCAAAATAATATTCTACAGGAAGTTTTCTTCAAATTGATATCCAAAGTGACCAATATTACCATCGAAAGTGATGACGATGGTCCCCGTGCAAATGGCTTTGCACGAGGTGTCCAAAATGATATTCTACGGGAAGTTTCCTATAAATTGTTGTACAAAGAGACCAACTTTACCCTCTAAAGTGATGACGATGGTCCCCTTGCAAATTACTTTGCACAAGCGGTCCAAAATTATATTCTACACGAAATTTCCCACAAATTGATATAAAAACTGACCAACTTTACCCTCGAAAGTTATGACGATGGTTCCCGTGCAAATGGCTTTGCACAAGGTGTCAAAAATGATATTTTACAGGAAGTTTCCTGCAAATTGTTATACAAAGGGACCAACTTTACCCTGAAAAGTGATGAACATGTTCCCCGTGCAAATGACTTTGCACAAGGTGTCCAAAATGATATTCTACCGGAAGTTCCCTACAAATTGATATCCAAAATGACCAGCATTACCTTTGAAAGTGATGACGATGGTCCCAGTGCAAAGGGCTTTGCACAAGTTGTCCAAAATGATATTCTACAGGAAGTTTACTAGAAATCGATGTCCAAAGTGACCAATATTACCCGCGAAAGTGATGACAATGGTCCTCGTTCAAATGGCTTTGCAGAAGGTGTCCAAAATGATATTCTACAGGAAGTTTCCTACAAATTGATGTCAAAGTGACCAACATCACCCTTAAATGTAATGAAGATGGTCGCCGTGCAAATGACTTTGTACAAGGTGTCCAAAATGATATTCTACAGGAAGTTTTCTACAAATTGATATCCAAAATGACCAATATTACCCGCGAAAGTGATGACGATGGTCCTCGTGCAAATGACTTTGCATAAGGTGTCCAAAATGATATTCTACAGAAAGTTTACTACAAATTGATGTCCAAAGTGACCAACATTACCCTCGAAAAGACGGAGATGGTCCCCGTTCAAATGGCTATGAGCGAAGTGTTCAAAATGATATTGCACAGGAAGTTTCCTACAAATTGATATTGAAATTGACCACCATTACCCTAGGTAATGAAGACGATGGTCCCCGTGCAAATATATTTGCACAAGGTGTCGGAAGTGATATTCTACAAGGAATTTCCCACAAATTGATATCCAAAGTGACCACCATTACCCTAGAAAATGATGACCATGGCCCCCGAGCTAATGACCTTGCACAAGTTGTCAATATGGTATTCTGCAGGACGTTTTCAACAACTTGATGTCCAAAGTGACCAACACTACCCTCGAAAATGATAAAGATGGTCCGTGTGCAAATGGCTTTGCACAAGGTGTTCAAAATGATATTCTTCCGGAAGTTTAATACAAATTGATATGAAAAGTGACCGTATTTACCCTTGGAAGTGATGCCGATGGTAATCTCGCAAATCGCTTTGCACAAGCTGTCCAAAATGATATTCTACAGGAAGTTTCCTACAAACTGATATCCAAAGTGACCAGTATTACCCTCAAAAGTGATGAGGATGGTATCCGTGCAAATGGCTTCGCACAAGGTGTCAAAAATGATATTCTACAGGGAGTTTACTACAAATTGTTGTTCAAGTGACCAATTTTACCCTCGGAAAAGATGAAGATGGTTCCCGCGCAAATGACTTTGCACAAGGTGTCCAAAATGATATTCTACACGAAGTTCCCCACAAATTGATATAAGAAGTGACCAACTCCACCCTCGAAGATTATGACGATGGTCCTCGTGCAAACGGCTTTGCACAAGGTGTGCAAAATGATATTCTACCGGAAGTTCCCCACAAATTGAGATACAAAGAGACCAGCTTTTCCCTCGAAAGTGATAACGATGGTACCCGTGCAAATTGCTTTGCACAAGCTGCCCAAAATGATATCCTTCAGTAAGTTTCCTGCTAATTGATATCCAAAATGACCAATATTACCCTCGAAAAAGAAGACGATGGTCTTTGTGCAGAAGGCTTTGCACAAGGTGTCCAAAATGATATTCTACGGGAAGTTTCCAACAAGTTGATATACAAAGAGACCAATGTTACCCTCGAAAGTGGCGACGATGGTCCCCGTGCAAATGACTTTGCACAAGGTGTCCAAAATGATATTCTACAGGAAGTTTTCATGAATTGATGTTTAAAGTGACCAACATCACCCTTAAAAGCAATGAAGATGTTTGCCGTGCAAATGGCTTTGTACGAGATGTCCAAAATAATATTCTACAGGAAGTTTTCTACAAAGTGATATCCAAATAGGCAAATATTACCAGCGAAGGTGATGACGATGGTCCCTGTGCAAATGGCTTTGCACAAGGTGTCCAAAATGATATTCTACAGGAAGTTTCCTAGAAATTGTTATACAAAGAGACCAAGTTTTCCCTCGAAAGTGATGACGATGGTGTCCGTGTGAATTGCTTTGCACAAGCTGCCCATAA
>WSXT02113226.1:0-11139 GCA_011762715.2 Neuroterus valhalla
TTGAATTTTTTTTCGACGAAAAATTATGTTTTCTTCAAATAAATAAGAAACGAAACAACCTACGATTTTGGTTGTTTAATGAAAATATGCGTAATCAAATTCTGTACAAGGATGGTTTGTCAAAACTTAAATTTGAACAATTTTTATGTAACCGGAGTTTGACCTATAACTTTCCTCCGCGGACAATACTTCTCCGCGTGTTGAAGCGCTAAGGCGGTTATTGCATTCGGGCCTTCAATTGCTAATGTAAAAACGAATTTCAGGGGATTCCTGGGTTTGGAAAGAATTCCTGGGTTTTCTCAATTTTTTCCCGGTACTTGAAATTGTAGGCTCATTTCCGTGTTTCACGTCCTGCGGCCACCTCGCAATTGCTTTCATTAAATGTATTAGATAATAAATATTTTATTTCTTTAGTTGTAATTTTCCTCAATCCATGCCTATACTGAAGCCCTCCCTTGAAGAAAACCCTGGCTACTCCGCTGATATAGATTACGAAAAAGTAAAATAGTGTTCAACTTAGGAAGAATGACGCGATTATTGAGCAAGATAACGCAATATTTACTTAATATACCAAACAATACACGTTAACAAAAAATAGGAATGTCAAAATTTAATCTTAAGCAAACTCAGGTCCATATAAAAAGCATGGAAAAGTTAAAGCCATCAGCATATTTTCTCAAAAGTTGAAGTAAAGAGTGTGAAAAAGTTAAAGAGAGCCACGAAGTTATTTTTTGAATCGCAGAATCCTTAAAAATCGATTACCTCCTTGTTTATTAGCTCACCGCTTATCTGACAGCTTCATATTATACTTGTCTTTGTAATAAATTGCTACGAAATGGCAAAGCGCAGAGATGCGAAGGCTCTCTTCGTAATGTTCAATTCACTCGCACATTTTGTGTATTTGACGACGGTGTTTATGGCACAAATAGTTTCATCAAGAGGCGGTAGTAATATTAATTGTATCAACTGCACAAACTGCACAGGTTGCATTAATTGTAGGGATTGTGAAAATTGCCATGGTTGTATCGGTATGATAAATTGTGAAAATTGCCGTGGTTGTACTGATGTCCTAGATTCTGAAAATTGCTTTGGTTGTACAAATCTTCGAAATTGTGATGATTGTAGAAACAGTACAAATTTAAGGAGATGTGTAATTTGTAATAATTGTACAAACTTGGAAGAATGTTCATACTGCAACCATTGCGTATCTTGTGAAGATTCTACACATTGTGATGACTGTTTATCTTGTGAGCATTGTGTTTATTGTAAAAATTGTGAAACTTGCGATTACTGTGACAAATGCCAGCACTGTAAACATTGCTCAAACATTGAGAATGGTGAAGGTGAAGAAAATGTGCATGGTCACGATTCCGACTGATGGTTCTCCCAGGACATCAATGAACTGTTGAATTTGTGGAAACTGTACATGTACGAATGACGCAAATTTTCAAATTCCTTCCAGTGCTACAAAATTTAACCCAAAAAACAAACAATGTCAGTCGTAAAATTTTGTTGTACTTTGTTTAGAAAGTGTATTTTCATTATGGAATCCTGTAAGTTCGGACGTTGTTGGTCATCGTACAATCGTCAAATTTCAAATGTACAATAAAATTCCACTATTTAGAATAAACATGTTGACTGTTCTCTTCCTTAAATCCTAGCGTATAATTCTATAATTTTACAGATATGTAGAATAATTTTGATATGCTGTACGCTAGTCTGAATAACTATAAATATAACTTTAACTATATAAACTATACAAACTCTAACTATATAAATTGCTATTTTATAATCCCATGGTGTCTTTAATTTTTTATATACTTTATGACCTATGATTTTTTTAATATTAATCTTGAGGATTATGTGGTACGTATGATCCATGTAAAGTTTCATCAGTTCTTAAAAATCCAGATATATAATTCACTGAGAAAGGATTTGTCTGATTCCGTCATTATTGGAATGGGAAGATGGAAATTTACTTGATTAAAAAAAATTTTTATTCTGCAATGTCATTATTATTCACACGTTTTGTTTGCTTCAGACTTACTAAGTAGAATCAAAGTGAAATGTATTTTTTGAACGAATGCTGAATCATGTCAATCTTCTTCTCGATCCTTCCAAATTAAATTGCTATTATTTGGCGTTCGTACACAATTTTCAATAATAGGTTTTATAAATTAGATTTTTTTGCTCTGTTTATAGAATTTCTGGATCAAAGATCATCAAACTATTCAAAACAAAAAAGTTATTCCCCCCCTCAAATTTTGATTCTTTACGAATTCAAAACCCTCATGTAGCCGTTTCGGACTTTTTGTACACGGAAAGTTGTAACCTTCAACGATTTTCTCATATTTTTTTTTGCCAGCCTTTTGTAAACAGAAAAATCTGCCCATTGCGCGGGCACATTCTCATCGCGCGCGGCTCGCTTCGCTCGCAAGTTTCAGCGCGCCTGAGCGCGCGTCTTTCGAATCTCGCGCTTCGCGCTCGATAGTAATTTCACCTCGCGCTCCGCGCTCGGCCTTTGTACCTCCCAACAGTTGTATAAAAAACTTATGAGACTCAAAAGCGAAATGTCGACTACATTAATTTAATGAGTGTGAATTCTCTTTTGTTAAAGCTTCTCCGACTTTAACAAATACACTCTCATCGCGTGTCTCATGCTGCACACTCGATCAAAGTGCGTCCGAGACGGTGGAGAAGTTTCGTTGCCTATTTTTTTTACATGTTGTGTAGTTTTTCTAGAAATTCAATTTTTAATTTTATTCTTTACGATTGAAACAAAAACTACGCGTCCAATGGGAAAAATATAACAAATCTACAGATTTTTTTTTGGCTGAACAACTTTTCTCTATCAATCTTCTGTGTTGGTCTTGGTAATCATTTCAAAAATTTTATTCTTTCATTCTTCTAGTTTTTTTTCCTGATTGAAATGGAGAGAAATATCCTGGTAAATAAATTGATAACACATTAAAGATATTTTTATGGTACAGAACTTGCATCTATTTGATTTTTCCCAAGCTCGTGTAAATTGTCCAAAAGTTCATTTTTTTATTTTTTGTACGCTTTTTTATAGATGAAGCAAAACCTACTTGTCCTACCAAAAAGTTAATTTTACCAAATTTGTAGACCTTTTTTTGTCCACAATTTCAGTTCCTTTATAATTTCCCGTACCTTACATAATTTGACCAAAAAATGAACCTTCTATTTTTCCTTATTTTTTGTGCGGCAAAAATGTAAATTTTCGATTTTTTGAGAAAACTCGAAAAGTTGTAAAGATCATCCTGTAGGGCTCCCGAAAAGAAACACTTTTTCTCTCTGACTTTCTTCTCAATCTTGCGTTATTTTGCTGGAAATTATCATTTTCTTTTATATTTTTGAATTTTGAAAATGCCACAACGCTGACAATTTTGTTTTTATCAAAAAAAATTATGAGGATAAATTGTTTCACTCTTAACCTTCTATAAGAAACCGTACTTACAATTTTTGAGTCTTGGAAAAAAAGTCTTTTTGGTCCCGCAAAATGTGTGCCAAAGGGCAATCCAATCCGATCATTCTTTCGAAAGTTATCTATTACACAGATTACAGACTACAGACAGACAGACACCTTTGTAAAAACCATTTTTTCTGACTCAGGGGATCTCAAAACGTGTTGATTCCATCAAATCCGCGCAAGTTATTTTCACATAAAAACAATACCTTCTCATTCAGAATGAGAATGTAAAAATCCAAAATGTCTCGGACAATTTTGTTCTCATCAAAAAACATCATAGGAATAAATTTGTCCACTTTTTACTCACTGCAGGGAGCTGTACTCACAATCATCGAATCTTGAAAAATAATGGTCTCAAAAATTTTCAATGTGCTCCCTTTCTTCTATTTTTGATCCAAAATAGCTGGCTAACGAACTCGACCTTTAGTTCCTGACACTGAAAGAGTGTACCAAAGGCCAATCAAATCGATCAGTTTTTTTGAAAGTTATCTTGCTCACAGACAGACAGACATACATACAGACAGCCAGACAGGCAGAAAGGCAGGAAGACATACAGACAGACACATTCGTAAAAACCTGTTTCTCGGGTTCAGAAGGTCTCAAAACGTGGACATTTGACAAAAGCAGCGAATCCACGATAACGAAATGCAAATCACAGTGTTTCTCAACTTTTTGAAGAACCATTTATTATTAATTAGTATATTGTTATGATCTACCCTGAAATTCCAGAATGTTCCATTTGGTGGTGGTGATTGATGGCATGTTTTCTACAAAAACTGCTAGAAATTTTCTAATTTCCGTACGCTCGAAGCAAAAGTCAAATGGTTATGAGTCTTATACGAATAAATCTATGAATGTAATTCCCTTAATTATTTGTTGATTTCAAGTGTTAGACCGTATAGGTTCGACTAGTACCGACATATGCTATCATATCCTTATCAGATATAAAGTTAAGATACTCTGTATCAGAATATTTGTTCTTACATTGAAAATAGGAGTTTTAATTCAAACATAACTTTATTCAGTTTGAAAACCTGAAAAAAAATTAACCAAGTTTTTAGTGCTATCATACTTTTGTGTTTCGTCGAATTTCATGGAGTATCTGAGTGTGCAAATTTTATAAGAATTAAACTAAAGATTATTGAGGATTCGGGTTGAAAAGTGTAAGCGTGATAATACACCTAATTTTACCTCTGAAGCAATAACAGGTGATACGATATATTTAAGGACGCGACATTCATAAGGTATAATGTGACTCACAGCCTGTTTACGAGATCCACAATATTACCTTCTCATTGTTTCAATAAAGCAGGGAATGTTACACAAGCGCGTTCTCTTAATAAATTTCTCTGCATATCAGATTTTTCATTCCTATAACCTTCTTCCGGTAAATAAACATACAGCCTTAAATTATATTATATATGTTTATTCACAAAGCATGGTAGTTTTCGACTTCAGATTATCACATATTTCAACTGAATAGATTGATAATTTTCGGCGGATCTCTAATGACCTACATATCTTCAACCAAATAAGTTTAATATGATTAGCAATTAATGGAATAGGTTGCGCTTCGGAAGTATGCTTCAAAATAAATTCCCCTCCATCAAAAGAAATATTCATCTTGTTTGAAATAATGATATCAAAGGAGTTCTGCCTTAAATTTCAGCCATTACTCCATTCGAATGAAATTCTTGAATTCAAAGAAAAAATTAGAACATTATCATCTGAAATCAAACAAGGTTTCACGCCTTCTGTGGAAAGTTTATTGGCATTTTAAACTTGCGATGCGAGACGTGGTGGCCACTAAGAATACTATTCGAAATGGCTGCCCATGCGGATCTATATGAATAGGTATAGCATAGTTTACATGTGCTCTGCGCATTGATCAACTGAATTATATATATTTTTTATTAAATAGATAACTTTTAACATATTTTGAAACATAGTCCAAGTTTCTTGCACTATTTATAGTGTGAATATAAGTGCACGGAAATGGAATTTTTCTCAAAACATAGAAAAGTAAATATTACCAGTGGCTGCTGTTGTTTTGCCGATTGCAACTCAAAAAAAAGCTGTAGATGTAATTCAAGTTCCTACAAAGTGCCCAAATTTGGAGTTGCCAGTGTCAATATTGAAAACGATGCTGGGCAATTAGTATCAGTAGATAAACGCTCAGAATGGCTAAGAAGGGTGAATCTTGAGGATGGAAATTTTGATGACAAGCCACTTGTTCGTGAACATAGAGAAAACAAGTCGATGCATATATTAGATTAAGGAGTTGCTCTACAAATCATCACAAAAACCGAATTTAGAACTCTTTCGCCCTCAATCATATTTCTAGATAATATGCGATAAGCCCTTCTTGTAAGCTCAGTCCCCCCGAACAGCCATATTTGTTTTGATGCCGCAGCGCCACTGACCCGCAGTGGTTGTTTCCTCTACCAATAGATTGTATGATTGGCACAAAATGCGAAGCTTGTTCCAGATGGAGAAATATCCAAGTTTACGAAAAATCGTAAATTTGAAAATGATTCATGTGAATGGAAGTTATCGTTCAACTTGCGCAGCCGTTAAAAAATATAATAAATTCGTCAAGCATACTTTATAATTATTCGCGAATTTATTTGAATTCACGAGAATTGATTTGTTTCAATAACTAGAGAATAAAATTACAGGAAAAAAATTTGCCCCCTGCGCAAGCACATTCTCATGGTACGCTGCGCGCGCGGCTCGGGAGTTTGAACGCGCCTTCAGCGCTCGTCTGTTGAATCTCGCGCTTCGCTCTCGGTCATGTATTTTTGTCCGCGCGTCGCTCTTGGTCTCTGTAATTTCCTACATCTGTGCATAAATCTTTTGAAACTCAAAAGCAAAACGATGGCTGCTGTAATTTGATGAATCCTTTCTTGTTAAAGCTTCTTCGGCTTTAAAGAATACATTCACATAGCGTGGCTCGTGCTTCGCACATGATTTAAATTTGTCTAAGGCGTGAACTTTTCTATATAATTTTGAACACAAATTTAATAAATGTACCACGTTTAAAATGTTTGTAATCGTATTACACTTTTACTACACTCTTGTATGGTGAATTCACATTCCCGGATTAGTAGTCTTGAATTACAATACATGTGTAGTAAAATTTGTAATAATATTTTCAATATTCAAATAGAAAAATTTTTGATTTACGGGTGGAGTAATTTCCACAATCAGTTACACAATAATCAAATAAATGAAAGTAATAAATACTGGTCCACCTTTTTATTTCAAAAAATTTACAAAGATTAGGCTATATTACGAGAAACTATCATTTCCTTATAATTGAGAAATCTGAACCTGTATGGTAAATATACCGTGCGCATATGCATATTGCTTCCAATAAATTATTAGTAAAATCGCTAGGGAAATTTCCAACAGTGTATAACATATTCATTCATATGCTTCGATGCGGGACTGCTTATATTGATGATGCAAAACGCAGCGTGAATTTTATTTTTCACGATAACTCCGGTATTTGTTATGAGATGGCAATTCATAATGAGCCTTGATTTTGAAACGCATGTATTTTGATCGCTTTGTTTTTATACTCATCAGAATTCGTATATCTGTTTGAAATAAGCAATTTTTCTTTGCAACATTTTTTTTCTTATTAGCTAGAAACTTGACGTTTTCATTTTCAATATTATTTTTCTCAACAGAACAAAAACTATGCGTCCATTAAAAAAATGCCTGGGGTCAAATTTGCAGATCTATCCAAAGTGATTTATCTGCTATTACGTACAGTTTGTCCACATAATTTTTATTTTCTTTTTCAATATTAGTTTTGCCTATGAAACGAAAACTACCGTTCCTATCAAAAAATGTCTGAACGAAAATTCGTGGAACTTTTTTAGGTAGACAAAATTTGTACAATACTTTTTTTCCTCTCATCTTGCATAGGAATGGGATGGAATTTATGGTTAAAACCATAACAGTTAGTAAAAAAAGACTGTTCAGCGAGCTTCACTTCTTTTGGTCCTTCAAAACGTGTACCAAAGGGCAATACAATCCAATTAGTCTGTGAAAAGTTATGCAATATGCAGACGCCAACAACGACAGCTACGACAATGGTGACAGCGACAACGAAGACACTGACAACAGAAAGACAGACAACAACGTTCAACTTGTTTTTTTTTTTATTCAGGGGGTCTCGAAACGTGAAGGTTTCATTCATCACGCAAAACGCAATTCTCACATAAAGCCAATACCTCCTCATTTTTATGATTTAGTAAAAATATGCATCAGATTTGGGACGGCTACAGGACAATATGTAGAAGGCACTTTTTCAGTTGGATATTTGCTCTTAACTAAATATTCTGCATAAAGTTATCCCGTTTTAGATCTTCCGTGACGAACGCTTTATTCTACTACAGTCAAGTGATTTGATGAGCGTGATACATGCATAAGTCTGGGCCATCACTTTTTCAGTTAATGAAGCGGCAAGAGGTTCACCTGATTCGGATCGAAGGTCTCAGCCAACGAAAGATGAAAAGACCAAAAAGCGCTTCCATCCACCAAACATGAAGTTTGGCTGTGGTAGCCAGAACGCGTCCTGTGTGCAGCGTCTGATTGACCACATAAAATCCGGCAAGCCTTCTACGGCAAGCACCTGATCATCAAGCGGAACATTGTTCACAAGATACAAGTACTCTTTGAGTCAAAGAGGAAAATAAGAAAGTGGGAGGGATGGGTCAGGGGGAATAGTGCAAAAATTGAAATCTGTGGCTCTACGCATCTTACATTTCATCGAGACATAGAAAACACTAATGCAGACAGAGAATTCCTACTACTCTAGCTAAGCTACTCTAAAGAAATTTTGAAAACCTGAGATAGATTTATTTCCCCTTAGAATTGATGCAAAGTGTAAGGTTCCGAAGTAATAGCTTTTCATGGCACAGTGTGAACTCGCAAATGAGGGTAAGATCAGAGTGACGCGTGACACTTGAACGCTATCAAGGAAAGTGCAAACTTCCCTTTCCTAACTCTCTCCGCTTCTTTCATTTATCTTCCTCTCTTCACTCGCTCTCTTCCGCTCGATCTCTTTCTCTGTATCCTTTGCTTACCACTGAGAGCGGTATGTTAACAGGTCACCCTACCTTTTTCCTCACACGACAAGATACCCACTTTACCTTGAGGTGTCTTGTCTTAGCAGCTTTTTCCTCCATCATTTTAGCATAAGCTTTCAGGTTACCCCTAAAAGTTTTCCTCGTAAGACCTACTTTGGAGTTGTCAGCATCCGAATCACCAAAAGGGGTCTACAGTGCACAAATGACTTTACTTGACTACGCC
Source organism: Neuroterus valhalla (assembly GCA_011762715.2). Taxonomy (NCBI): domain Eukaryota; kingdom Metazoa; phylum Arthropoda; class Insecta; order Hymenoptera; family Cynipidae; genus Neuroterus; species Neuroterus valhalla. The sequence goes on from WSXT02113226.1 coordinate 8,816, forward strand.
GAGGATCTGGGAAATTTCGATCTGGGAAACAAGCTCACGGACTCTTCCTTAGCTGCCCACTGCCTCATCCATGGCCAAAGAAAGTTTCTTCCTTCCTTCAGCCTCACTTCCCAACTCGAAACGGAAACCTCTGCCCCGAGTTTGCTGCATTCCCTTGATTTACCGTGCTTCATATCCTTCGAAGGACCCCAATGTAGCTGGAACCCTAAACACTACCTCGGGTCAAGCTCGTTGCTGGGGCTCCTTCCTCTTCGCTGGCCTTTCTAGAGGCTGCTATAAGCTTAAAGAACTTATGGCTGTAGGTTAATGTAACTGCAATTGAGTCCTAATCTTCTTAAGAGTAGGTCGTCTTGCACTACTCCCCGCGGGATTTTCAGTGCATTTTTCGCTCTCTTCCTTTTGGCATAGGCAAGGTTTCCCCGACATCTTCACTTGTCTAAGTCTCCTCTTGGACCTCCTCATATGTACTTTCCTGAAGCTTTCTAACGCTGAAACTCTTGCTGAGTTCTGGAACAATTTTCTGCTCAAAATTCTTGTGGTACGGGCCTTCATATCTCTATAACCATGTTCCGTTTCATTGTGCATAACTGTTTCATCGAGCTAACCTCATTGTGTACTTCACGTAACTTCTCCTGCATCTCCTTGTAATAGTATTTTGGATTGTTCCTCACTTAATCTCTTTTCTATAAATTTGTTTTATATTTCATCCTGGGAGAATCTGGTATGGAATATGGTTTTTTAAAATAACTGTTACCTATTCGAAAAATTTCTATACACAATATTGTCTGATTATTTCGAGAATTAGTCAAAACATTTTTCATGTTGAAAGAGTAAAATAAGAACAACTTCAACTTTCATCATATGGAGCTATTACTTCTTATGGGCGTCCTACGACGGCTCACGTGTCTTCTTTCTTGGGATGAAGATAAGCCTTTTCCGGACATCCTGAAGGAGATCAAGGAAAATTATCTACTATAAGGCTACGAGGTCATCAAAAGTGCCTCAATGGACAGCTCAGTCATGATATCTTCTATTTTGTAATCTTCTAATAAAGGAACCTGTAGTTTCCTCTTCGACCCCTTATCTTCCAACTTCTCCTTCTAGATTTCAACAACAGAATATGATTGACAGGCCTATTCTAGTGTCCAGCAAACCTCTTCGAGAAGAGTTTCGAAAGGGAGGAGCTCCAAATTCAGCCTTAGACTTATTGGAAAGATCCTTGTCCGCCTCAACGCAGAAACAATACAATTCTGTGATAAAAAGTTAGCATGAGCGCTGCGAAGTACATACAAAAGAAATTTGCTATCAGAACTGAGAACCATCCTTAAATTAAAAATGTTCAGTATATATGTTTGGAAATTATTAATATGATCTCTTTAATCACTAGCAACGTGTTCATGATAGGCTTCGTCTCCATTCTGCATAAGATTCTTTTTCGTTAAAAATTCCTATTAGAACATCGCTCAAATTCAAGCCAATCAAATTCGATCACACACCAACTAGTTTTGCTCCCGTGGCACCAATTAGAAATCTGGGACGTGCATATTGTTTTAGATGAGAGGATAAAGATGCTGCCATTGGAGGAATCGAACATCGCACAATTTACTGAGGAAACAGTAATATTACTGGCTTAAGCAACGACTCAACGGTAACAAACTCTATCTTTAATGAAACTAAAAAATATTGGGCGTGTAGATATTTGATTTAAAATATAAATCCCAGATCTTATAAAGACATCAAGGCCAGGAGCAGCACAGCCTCTGCTTCTTATCGCAAGCTTTGATGGTGAACCACAATGCTGTCCAGCGCGAGTGCTATGAAAGGATATTGAAGTAACGAAAAATATAAGAGAGTTCATAAACAACTGTTCATTTCAAGGAAAGAACATTTTGATCCCGTATCAACCCAAACTCTCTTTAGGGAGATTAGAAGTTCTCTACACGATTGCGGTGTAGACAAAAACTTCTCAGCATATAGTACTTGACCTGGTTTTGAGTATGCAGCAGCAAAAAAAAAGAGCGAGTACAAGCCTTATCGAAAACGCAGCCGACCTGTCAGAAAAATAGAAAATATTTGACAGAGTATGCAATCTTCAGGCTTCAGATCAGAATTACATTTTCGGTGTTAGTGTTTTGTCAAGGGAATAAGGCATATTTGTTCTACTTAAGATGAAGGTTAAGAGAAAAAAAACATTACAAAGCTCTTAACTTCCTTCCGAAATGCTTCTCCTATTTTTACATTCTCATCAGAGAAGGTATTAGATTTGTGTAAAATTTGACAACCCCCCCCCCCCCCCTCGACCTATTGTTTCTCTTGTCATCCCC
>WSXT02113258.1:0-11139 GCA_011762715.2 Neuroterus valhalla
CTTTTTGGATTGGAGCTCATCAGATACTCTAAAATTAGTATCATAACAAACTGGTTCCGCAAAAAACGTATGTATTCAGTTCAACAAAAAAAAATATATCCAATTATCCTATAAATCATGAAATTGGTATTGTAAAGAAATCTTGTTTATATAGCTACACTCCCATTAGAAAGAACTTTTCAGATTGATATTTCATATATTAATAAGACATTTTTGTCATATAATAACCGTGCGAATATCTTTGTTTCTGATCTTAATAAATGGATATTAGAAGAATCGGAAACTAGTGTTGGGTCTATTCTGATGCCCAAAATTATTTTCAAGTTGTGTATGTCAAAACAGGAATCATATCTATTTCATTTACAAACAGTTTCCATAATGATAACACACTATAAAGAGAGATAATCATAAGGGCCCAGGGAAAAGCGTCGTAGGAAGTCCATTCAAGAAATGAAAAGAAGTTCTGAGAGCCTTGTTTCGTGGGAAATAGGAGGAGGGAGGGGAAACAGCAGGGCAAAGGAGCAGAAGAGTTGCTTTTTTGGAATAAAGCAGACGTGAAAAGAATGATGAGGTTTTTTTGGATGTTCGTACAAGGATTTGATGCTGTAAGACCAGTAGAAACGTTAGTAGAGGACGAGGAGAGGGCTACAAGAGGCGGTTTGATTGAAGAAGAAAGGTTGAGCTAGTGGGTGAATTGAAGCGATAATCAGAGAGGGTTCTATAGAAGAAATATTTTTGCGGGGGAAGGGCAGGCGGTGCGAATAAAGGTACGTGCAAATTTGTGACCTTGTACAATAGCGTTAGGATGTAAAGGAAAAAAAGAAGGGTGAGAGATGTTATAGGCAAGAGGGAGGAGAGAATAATGGTACTTGAGAATTTTTAATGCAAGAATATGGAGGAAAGGGGTCTTCACAGGGATAAAGGAATGTTTGAAAGAAGATTCAAAGGACACGGTTATTATATAGGGGAAGGAGATTTCTAGCGACTGGATGGCAGATAGAGATTGTGGGGCCAGTAAATGGTATGATGACAGAGGACAAATAGGGAAAATACGAGCAAGGTGAGAGCATCGATGATATACTATGGGATAATGAATATGCAAGGGTGGAAGAAGATGGATAGCTTCGCAATAGAAGGGAGGATAGAATCAAACCATTAGCCTTTAGGATTGTGGTAAAGGAGATGTGGATGCGAGAGGCTCTATAGTATTACCAGGAGCAGTAAGGAGAAGTTTAATCTCAAGGAAAGTTGTTTGGAAAGATATTCGGGATCTGAAAGAGAAGGTGGAAGGATGGTTGCAAAAGAAAAGGTTTGAGAAGTAGAAGGAAGGGTTGTGGAACCGTGATGAGATGGGAAATGTGAAAAGATAGAACGAAAGGTGAAAAGGAAGTACAATAAGTAGAACGAGGGAACGGCAAAGAGGAAGGAGAGAGTGGAGATGGGGAAGGTAGACGTAAGAAGTGTTTAGACCAAGTGAGGTATGTGGAAGATAATAAAGAGGTTACGAAAGCGAGGGGACGGGATAAGTGGGAAGATTGTAAGTGTGAAAATGGAGGAGTTTTTCAAAGAATTATTTTAAGGCTTCGACGAACGAAAGAGAGATAATGAAAGTAGAGGCATGAGAGAGAAAGGAGGGATGGAGTTGAATGACGAGGTGATAGAGATGCAAATGAGGAAAATTAAGGATTTCGAAGGCAGCCGGCTTTGACGTGATGCAGAACAAAGCATGGATTTTTGGTACATTAACGGTAAGGGACATGCTGAAAGAGGTATTTAAGAAGGTATAGAGGGGTGAGGGCTCTCCCGGAGAAGGAAGAGAGAGGCTTATAGAGCTACTGTATAAGAAGGGTGACTGAGGGAGAAAGGTAAATTATTAGGGGATAGCGTTGATCAATACGGCGTATGTAATACGCGATGGTAGTGTTCTACATCACAAATGGATAATTGGAAACAGAAATTATATATATCTAAACGAGATCCAAAAACTTATATTTTTCTCATGTTTGTTGATGCTTTCAGTTAAATTCATAGACAAAAGAACATTTTTTCAAATTTTGGTTCTTCTCGCGTTTCCATCAGGATTCAGTATGGATTTCGAAGAAGATTCGAATTTTCGAACAATTCAGGTTATGCTCGAATTCAAATATTATTTTGAACAAAAACTCTGACGTTCAAGAGACGGTTTAAAATCCTAAACCACATTGTTATTTTATTCTCATTTCAAATTTTTCGATAAACTATAAGTGATAGATGAAAATCCTCCATTCCTGACCACATTTGATGTCCAACATTTTTCACTCTTTTACTATTATACCAATTATTCCCTCATTGATAATACTTTCCCAATCATGTAAAGCTTCGCGTAAAATTGTAGGATTCCCTTAAAATTTGCGAAATCGTGTTAAATTCTGTTAAAATCACTTTGATTTCTTGGCCAACTTCCTTTACTATTAGGGTTCTTTTAAAACTATTAAGGTCCTTCCAATTTGATCTTCCGAATTCCTGGAAATTGCTTGCAACCTTTAGAGTCCTATAAAAATCCCTCAAAAACCTCTTCAATCAGTAAAAAGTTTTTCAATCATCTTAAGGAATCAAGAAATGAATCTCAAAATTAGTAGATATATCCCAAAAGAAGTGAAAATCTTCTTAAGACTTTGTAATATTTAGAATATATGCACAGGCTACCATGCCGCTACTGGCAGTAAACTTCTCGTAATGTTCTAAAATCCATTCGAGTACCCCAAATCTTTGGTTGTATTTCGGCACATTTCGGAAGCTTTTGAATGCTGAGGACCTCTCGTTGAATATTGTAAACATTTTGTCATTCTTTAGAATTAAAAGAGAGGCAAACATCATCGAAAAAAATCCCGTTGTTCCAGGTTACAGACCTATAATATTTTTGCACGCAGACCCAATTTTTATGTATTATGAAGCCTAACTAAGAATGGCATAGTGCGTTCTATAAAAAACATAGTCAGACTGTAGTTTTAAAGCAATTAACTATCACCTCGAGAAACAGTTCCTCCTTAGTTATTCGTTACATTACACTATTCCTTCAAAAACATGCTCTGTTATTTGTTAAAATCTTCTGAAATTAGTGTAAATCTTCTCATTCTTCCGAAATTTTGTGTGCAGTCAAAATACGAGTGGGAACAGAACACTAAATTTTTTGTAGTGAACTTATTTGACATAATTCAGAAAAAAATTATTATTTACAATAAAATTAGTATTCGGAACTGCTTTTTTGGAAGATACGATAATGTTCGCTATGAATTCTCGAATTCCCAGCTTCACAAATGCCTTTAAGGCAGCAATCTATAACTATTTGGAAGATTTTAATATTGAAATAGCGATTTTCTTATCTGAAATTTGCAAGCTTATCGCACCTTGAGGAAATTGAACTCTGCTATAGTTCATGGATATGATACCATCTCCTCATAGTGCATATGGATCAAAAACCCGCTTATGTAAATCGAAGCCAAGTCCTGCCGGATTGTAATAAGGTTTATCGGATAACCAGTTATAGCTTTCAAGGAAAATCATAAAACGATGAAGCAGAGTACCTTTTATTACGTACACGTAGAGAGCATAATCCGGCTTGTAGTCGATTATATAATACAAATATATCTACATCTCAGAGATATGAAATTCGATCATAAGCTCAAGAAAACGATTCAGTTCACGATACAATACCTAATTTCAAGAGAATGGAATATGAAGCAAACATAATTTCGTAAAGTATTTCAATTTCTATTCCTGTTTCATATAACTTAATACGTATGCTTTTGCGCTAATTATTGTTCCCTGAAATTGAATATGGTTGAACAAGTGCTCATTTTTCGAAATTCACACTCCACGTGCTTGCCTAGATCCAAGGAAAACCTGTTAGTCTATCTCAATCCTCAAAGGAGAAGAAATTGGAACTGCTCTTTGTTTACAAATAATGATCATACTAATAGTATATATAAGTTTATCAGGTTACTGTCTCTCAATTTTAACGTTCTTGATTGATATTTCCATTCAACTAAAGATTTAAATGCAATCATTTTAAATTCAGTACGATACATTTATAGTGATGTTGTCATTCATCAACAACTTTGATCAAATTTCAAGATTCTCTACGCTGGAGATGTGCAATAAAGAGGTTAAAAAAAGTACGTCCATAAAATTTTTCAACGTGCGGAGCGATTCCAGTTCCATTAATTAAGATTCGAAGCACTTGATAGCTATTTACTCCAAAGTAGCTCTAACTCAGATCCCCTTTGCACTTTCCCGGCCATATGTTGACATCGGTCTTTGACAGTTTTTTTTCCCTTCCCCTGAAAAAAATTATGGAAGTCGTTTTTCGACAAATTCTGCGCTCGCGCGTCAAACATCGTATACGTTGACGAAGGACACTTCACCATGCTTACAATGTACTTCTGTACCATTATCGTTTTCAAACACAATAAAATGAACAGAAATGGGAAACAATAAGGCTTTATTTCCCTTAATAAAATTCTTCAACGTATGTACTTCAAGCAGAAACTCGAGATTTTGAGAAACAGTGGAATGTTCTGGTAGAAGGGTTGTGAGTCTACTTGGTGGGTGTGCTGATTATTTTCGGTTGCGAAGAAACGCCTTGGTACTCAGTAACCCACTCAACTTTGGGATCCCGACGCGACGTGTCGTCACCATTGCTCCGAATAGGCACTTCCTGCTTACGTCAGCGATTTACTATCCATACAAGCCTTTTCTTCACATCTGAATCACCAACTAGCGTGGCTACGCAGTTCAACTTTAGGAACTGAATTCAAAATATATTATGAAGGAATTCGAAATACGTTCTCCGTGAAAAGTTCAGATCCTCCAGCAGTATAAATTGATAGGAAATGTAGTTTTTAAAATTATCACTTCAACATGTGTCTATTAGGAAACACTTTCGGGTTTTTCACATTTTGATTATTTACAACGCGAATTAGAGTATACGCTACCATGTCATCTATTATTGACAACCAACTACGAAAATAAGTCAAATATGAAATATTTTCATAATAATATCCTCCAAAAAAATTATGAACAGAGTGGTTTGAAATATTACACGCATTCTACAGAGCATCATTATTTTAACAAGGAAATTCTTCAGCAGGATAAGCATGTGTGTGTTGCCCTCGGCCTGATTAAGTCCATATTTTTACCATAAGATGTCATTGATAGGTAAAAAAATACTCTGGAGTATTATCTCCCAAAAATGATTCTTATGGGAGTTATGGGGGTCATGATAGTACGATGCTAGAGAAAATTAATAACGTTCGCCCCAAAAACAAAACCTGGCAAAAAATTTCTCAAAAATTTTGACCTTTTTTTCATGGATTCTGTTCCGAGTTCCACTTTCATCTTGCACCAAAAGAAACTTCAATTCATGTAATAAAACATATTCAATCCCCGAAAAAATTGAAGAGGTAGATCATAGTTAGAAAAACCAAAAACTGTGAGCGCACCGTATACTGGGTTCGTACTCCGTGTACTGGGTATACGTTTGAATTCAGTTCACACACGATATCTATTTCAGAGATCCGGAATCTGGATTATAAATACTTAGGCAGTTCCCTTGTCTAATCGAACATCTGTAGTCAGCCTACAATAATTGTAGTTCCAAGAGCCCACCAGGCGGAGGTTACAGTCGATTTTAGACCACTTCTGTGGGGTGCTTGATTAACGTGAGTCACCTTGCCTCTGACGAACCAGAGTGCTTGTTTAAACGTGAGTCCTCCGCCTCTCACGAACCAGGGTAATGATGAAACGTGAGTCCCTTCGCCTCTGACAACGAACCAGGATGCTTGATTGAACATGAGTCCCTGCGCCTCTTACGAACCAGGGTACTTGATTAACCGTGAGCTTTATTCGCTTGCTATTTAAATTATTCAAATAGTGACAGCATAAATAAAATCTTCACATTTAGACTCTTTGTGTTTTTGAATATGTACGATGTTCATTATTTCTGATTTACAAGTAGTATAATATCAAAGACTTCTCGAAGTGGAAATTCGATCTCTTCGAACAATTTGTGCATTCTTCGATTTATGCGTGTTCAGATACAATAACGTACCACAATCCGTTATAACCGGAAATTAATATTAAGCAACCAGATTCGGAATCGAGTTGGCGCCCAGATTACTGCCAACAATACTGATTTACAAGAATGGTAGTGACGTTCTGGCTCGCTTGTTCTGCGACTTATCTTTCTCTAACAAATTATACAAGGGTACAACCATTGAACGGCTGGATTCCACAACAGCCTAACTCTCACCGAACTACAAGTAGGCTCACCCACTGACCTTGAGAACAGCGAGTTAAATCGCTTATTTTTCTTGAACTAATTGTTTTCCATACCAAGTAGGGGCTTACTCCTACCTACCCTGAATCCCCCTAACCCCTAGAAACTACCCCTATCAAACCACGAGTAGGCTTGGCCTCCTGACCTTGGGAACAGCGAGTTATATCGCTCATTTTTCTTGAACTAATTAATTTCCATATCAGGAAGGGGCTAAATCACCTACCCCGAATCAACCTTACCCTTAGAAACTACCCCTACCAATCACAAGCAGGTTGTCACACCTGACCCTGGGAACAGCGTGTATTGTAGGCTTTTTTTAAATAAAATTAGTCCTTTTCCTAATTGAATCTCATGCCAAGAGCGAGATAGCCCACCAATCCTCAAATCTAACTTAAAGCTACCTCTTAACCCCTAAAAATCATTTCTACGAAGCCACTATGTGGTTCTCGGAACAGCGAGATTGATTGCTTATTTTTCTCGAAATAAATAAATTTGTAGGGAGCTGAGCTTACTTGTGGTGTCCAATTTGATTGAAAATAAAAGAAGAATAACAGAAAATGTTATTGGTTCTTGTTTGGTTTGTGATATTTGACTTGTTTGTCTTCAAACGATCGACGGAGGGAATGTCGCCTATGACCTTTCTTGTCCTTTGTATCTCGTTTTGGGCTCCAGCAATAGTCTGACATCATATTGACTCCCCACGAACCTTGATATCGTTTCTCCATGTCTTTCCTGTCTTGATGGCATCTTTCTCCATGTTCTTCGCTGAAATCTCCTAGTTCTGCTGGGAAAGAATCAATATGTGAATGTAAAAAGGGCAATTTAATAGTCATATTGCAACCTTGATCTTGAAAAATTTTTATCATGTCGCTCACAAGCTTCTTGTACATCGGACTTTTTTTATTTCCCAGGAAATCCTGGCATACATCTCGCTCTTCGCAAGGTCAGGAGGGTGAGCTTACTTGTAGTTTGGTAGGGGTAGTTTCTAGGGGTAGGGTGGATTCAGAGTAGGCGAGTTAGCCCTCTCCTGGTATGGAAATCAATTAGATCAATAAAAATAAACGATTGAACTCGCTGTTCCCAAGGTCAGCAGGGTGAGCCTACTTGTAGTTTGGTAGGGGTAGTTTATAGGGGTTGAGGGAATCACGGTAGGTGTAGGTTAGCCTCTTCTTGGTATGGGAATGAATTATTTTAAGAAAAATATGCGATTTGACTTGCTATTTTCAAGGTCAGGAGGGTGAGCCTACTTGTGGATTGGTAGGGGTAGTTTCTAATGGTAAGGGGGATTCGGGGTAGGTGGGTTAGCCCCCTGCTGGTATAAAAATCAGTACAAGAAAAATCAGCGATTTAACTCACTTTTCAGGGTCAGGAGGGTGAGCCTTCTTGTGGATTGGTAGGGGTAGTTTCTAAGGGTAAGGGGGATTCGGGGTAGGTGGGTTAGCCCCCTGCTGGTATGGAAATCAGTAAGTTCAAGAAAATTTAGCGATTTAACTCACTTTTTAAGGTCAGGAGGGTGAGCCTTCTTGTGGATTGGTAGGGGTAGTTTCTAAAGGTTAGGGGTATTCGAGGTAGTTGAGTAAACCCCCTCCTTGTATGGAAATGAATTATTTCAAGAAATAAAATCGATGTAACTCGATTTTCCCAAGGTCAGGAGGTCGACCCTACTTGTAGTTCGGTAAGGGTGGTATTTGGGCTGTATTTTTTGAGGTTATAAGAAATCCTGACGTGATGGAGTGAAACAGACCTCAGATTCAGATTCAGCGACCCCAAAAAGATAAGATCAGCATAGTCTGGTCCCAGGAAGCTTTTTCCAGATTTTTTTTGTGGAGCTGTGTAATTGTTTGAAATACCCTAATTAAAAATGCAGAATTTGGATACTTTTTGAGGGATGCACTTCATGAGAACATTTCATTGACAGTTGACAATTTCATTGGGCACAACGATCGTAATAAAAATTTTTCATCATTTTATGTACAAATCTGTACGTATATATATATATATTTGCACAAGGAATCAACGGATAGGCATATCAAAATGATTTCTTGATAACGTTCGATGAACAAATATACATATCAGGTATTTTCACATTCTCATCAGGGAAGGTATTAGATTTGCGTGAAATTTGACCCCCCCCCCCGTTTTTGTCAAATGTCCACGTTTCGATACCCTCTGAACCCGAAAAACAGGTTTTTACGAATGTGTCTGTCTGTGTGTCTGTAGGTCAGTCTGTTAGCACGATAACTTTAGAAAAAACTAATCGATTTGATTGGCTGCCGTGCAGTAAAGTCTTCTAAGTGGGGTCTACCAGACCCCAGGTTGGGTGTACCAGACCCCAAGTTGGGGTCTTCCAGACCCTAGGTTGGGGTCTACCTGACCCCAGGTTGGGGTCTACCGGACCCCAGGTTAGGTTACGTTAGGTAAGGTCTTTGTTTTTAGTAAGGTACATATACATAAATTAAAATTTGGTTAAACGACCACCGCAGGGCGCCACCATTTGGTTCCGTTTCGGTTCCTTTGGCATTGAACCGATGGGCCTATGACAAAGCCACTGAAGGAGTCCTCAGGTTGCGGATAAAGGGTATTTGTGCCGGGGGTTTTTGCTGCAAAGCTGAATGGCACCTGGGTGTGATGTCCTTTACGGTGTCTCCGGAATAACGGGCGACCTCCTGGAGCATACAGCCTTGCCCTCGCATTTGGGGCTCTAAGAGGGTGGACAATCCCTTCCCTAGCTACTCCTGGAAATAACAATGGAAACTTTCAATCCCAATCCAATTATCAATGCGGTTCAAAATGATCGAACGCGCAGAGCACCTTAACATGGTTCGGCCAGTATTGCCGATCGTTCCAGAGTTCGGGGTGCTTAATTAGATGGAAACACGATGACGAGCCGGTGAGACAATGGACGTTCTTCATGGACGGATCAACTCTATAATAAACTGCATCGTTGCTATGATGCCAGTTTTGTCCCTGACCGCAGAAGTTACATGGTCCGCCCACACACTTTTTCGTGCCAGAAACACCCAGAGCTCTCCCGCCTTTCACAGCAAGTGTTAAGAAACCGTGCCGTGAACCTTTCGCGGACAAAAGATGTACGCGAGACGCTTCCTCAACAGCTGCAAGAACAAGCCATGAGCCCTCTCTCTTCTGCATCACACTATTGCAGCTAACCCTCGCACTCCCTCATTCTCGTGGGTACCTCTGTGGCGGAAATATTGTTCGTGAGCATAAGGTCACTCGTAAATTCTATATGGATGACTTGAAGATCTATGCTTCTGGAGAAGAACATCTTGAAGATGCTCTTAGTGTCGTTGGAAGGCACACACGAGAAATCGGTATGGACTTTAGATTGAATAAATGTGCCAAAATTCATCTGAAGCGCGGACGAATAGCAGAAATAGATAAGGACCCTGAGCTCGTTGACCGGAGTGCTTTTAGACACCTTAGCGCTAGAGAAACCTATAAATACCTGCGCGTGCCTGAAAGCCGCATTCAGGATACAACATCAGTAAAGGAGGTTCTCCAAAGCAGATACAAACACCTGCTCAGACGAATTTGGTCGTCAAACCTGTCGTCGTTGAACAAGATATCTGTCACTAACATCCTTGCCGTCCAAGTTCTACTCTATTCGTTTGACGTGGTTCCATGGACGAAGAACGAGCTCAGGGCCCTTGATACCACTACGCGCAAGATGATGCCAATGAAGAAAAACTTGCACATCAACTCGTCCGTCCCGCGCTTTTACATCGCACGCCGTAAAGGCGGACGCGGACTTCTCAATCTTGAATGCCTGTAAATTCGAATCATCCTTAGTACTATTCATATCATCGCGAACGGTGGAGATCTTTTCCTGGCACTGGTCAGGAATCACGAAATGAACGGAGATGGAGCGTTCCTTTACAAAGCCGCGGAGAAGGCTGCTGAAACCCTTGGCCTGGAACTCAACATCAGGAGTCAGGACAGTGCACTACCCCATCAAGATGCCTCACTCTTCAAAGCAGAGGTGAATGAAGCGGAGGCGAAAAACTTCCTGAAACAACATGGAGAAAAGTTGGCGCACGGAAAATTTTACAAAATAGTGAAAGAACAATGCTTGTGTGATTTCCACCTTAGCATACCGTAGAAGCATATTACGTCAAGATGTTCCCGGCGATAGGTGCAGGGCATGTCATAAACTCCCTCAGCACCAATGGCGTATACTATCGAATTGCCCTATTCACGCAGCAATGACGCATTTGTACAGACATAACGCTGCCTCAAGAGTACTTTATCACCATCTCCGTTGCTCTTATGGCATTGGCCGAGACCCGTCTCTGCTGAACGCTCCAAGGGGGAGAGAGTCTATTGTTGAAAACGAGGTGTGACGAATCTATTGGAACTACGATTTCTCGGAAATAGACCCTATCCAACACACAAGACCCGACATTGTGCTCCTCGACAGACGTGATCGAACTATGTTCGAGATCGAGTTCTCGGCCCCGGCTGATTCCAACATCAAAGACAAGGAAACCGAGAAAAACGAGAGGTATAAAGATCTCAGAGAACACCTGAAGCGCTATCATTACGGGTATTTGGCCAAAATAATCGTTCTTATCATCAATGCTCTTGGAGGTGCGACGCCTGCACTGATCTGTAACCTGAGTGCCGTACCAGTGTGCCGGAAATATGCCGTGACACTTGCTGGATGGATGCAAAGAGCAGTTATACTTGGGCCGCTTCATGTTCTTAAGATGCACGAGGGTTTCGCCGGTCCTTCATCATAATTTTAGCGCGCATGTGGTTACTCATCTCACGGTCGTGAGACGTGGCCATAGATGTGTTATACC
>WSXT02113269.1:0-11138 GCA_011762715.2 Neuroterus valhalla
TGGATGTTCGATGTTCTAGTATGGGCGGTCATGTGCTATGGAGTAGAAATTTGGGGGTGGAAGGAGCAAAAGAGAGTCCGGGAGTTAGTTGGCAGCAACAGTTGACGCCTGCTGCCTAACCTACATGGATTTGAAATTTGGTTTCAGGTAGTTTTCACCCTGTCCGTACTGAACGCTACAAAATCTAGTGTTTTAAAATATAAAAATTGCATGAAATAATCCAGATATCATCGGTAGAATCTTTGTTTATGCAAAAAAAAAGTTCTTTAGCATAAAGTACTAGTGCAGAATGAGAATATTGAATGAATAAAATTTTTATAAAAAATTGTATGAAAAATTTTTAGCATCCATTAACATTATTCCTACTCACATGCGTCATTACTTATGTATTTCGTCCTTTATAATTTTTTTTTACAGCATTTGTGCAAATTGATCGAGAGATGTTTAATTTTTCAACTACAGCTTTTTTATTCTGAAGGAACCACAAATATAATCACACCTCTGCATTTCTGAGAAAATTTACGGTTGATTGAGAAAAAAATGTCGTGATTGATCAATTACAGACTGGCCTGCAGTCGATCAAAGTTGCCGGGTTAGGCTAACCCATGTCTGTACGGATCGGGACTTTTTTATAGTCCGTACCCTGAGGGTTAAGAAGAACACTAACAATTTTATTTAATTTATCCTGTATTCTAGAAGTTTTCTACTATTTCTTGTTCCCCCTAATCCCTCCCTTGCTTTCTTTTCCAGTCTCTAGACACCGCTTTTTGTACTAACTGTTCTGCCTCTTCATCCCAATCCCACCGAATATCTCGTATTTTTATTTTTCCATGCTTAACACACGTTTCGTTTCAGTCCCTCTACTCCTCTTTCCCTATCTTCCTCAACTTATACTGCATTTTCCTTTGTTCCCGTGTCCAATCATCTTCTATTCTCTGTTCAATTCCATATAATTGCCTTTTCTTCAACACAAGCTCCGTCTTATCTTCCCTATTCTTCAATTTCACCGACGCCATTTTATCCCTTCTTCCATCATCCTTCCTATACTTTTCACTCCTTCTACCAGTACCTTTGCATTTAACCTATCTAGAATTTCTTGTACACCTTCAGGCGCGTAGCCAGAAAAATTTTTCGGGGGGGTGTTTTGTTAAATGTTTCAGCAAATATCAAACATATGTACTCGTATATGTATAGATTTTCTGATATTTCGGGGGGGGGGGGGCAAGCCCCCCCTGGCTACGCGCCTGTACACCTTCCTTCAAATTCCGCCCCTCCAGTATTATATCTTTCATCACTATATTATTCCTTCTTTCCTCTCTCTCACTCTTTACCATTCTCCTTTCTATTTTTCTCAACCTTTCCTTATTCCTCTACTCTTTCTCCGTCTCCCCCCTTCAACATTCTGGATTGCGCTTTGAATTTGGCTCCTCCTGCTTCTCTAGCTGTTCCTCTAGGCTCTGCATCCTTTTCTCCAAGTTTTCCCTTACTCCCTCCGATTTTTCCATTTCTCTCCTAAGTTCCGCCATTTCCCGTCTTATCTCCTGTTTTGTTTCTTCCTTCCATTCCTCCTGTCTCTTTTCCTGTATTTCCATCACCTATACCACCATTTTACGTATTTCTATTAAATTTAGGTCTTTTGACGCCCCTCTAGCCTCATCTCTGCTATCATCAATCCTCTTACTGCTACTACTCTGTTTCCCTGGTGTTGTCCTCATTATTTTTTAGGGTTTTTGGGGTTGTTGCTACTTCTTCTGTTTCCTCACTGCTCCTTTCCCCTCTTTTCCGTTTGATGAAACTTTCTATAGATCCCAAACTTCTCGCTCTCAACTTCTCCTAACTTTTGATAGATCTTCCTACTGTTCTGGTAAAAGACGATATTATCTGTGTAAGCGAAACATGACTTACTTCGTCACCGCAAACTGTGATAAAATATCTGTATAATATAGTTGTGTAAAATGGTGATATTTACTTAGGAGCTGTATATAATAAACCACCAAATTTGTGCCGCAAAGCTCTGTGCTGGGCTCTAAGCTCTTAAAAATTCAATTTGATGACATACCTAAATCTCAAAGAACAGAATTATCAACTTTTGCAGATGACATGGCTATTTATTTCCAATCCTCTGAAGCTATATCGTAACAGCTGAACAAATCCGAATACATCTCAATCTTCAAGAGCAAATTTTTTTTCAGTAGTAAATTGAATTGCATGCTAAAAAAACTGAACCTATTGTTTTTTCTAAAAAACGATACTGCGCACAAAAAACCAGCTCATCAAAGTATTCGGACGTGCTATCAAACCTGTATCATCGGTTTACTACATAGAAAATCTCCTATACTCAAAAATCTTGTTTAATAAACATACCGAAGGAACATTAAGAAAAGACTATGGAGTAAAAAAAAACATCGGGTGCTACCTTTCCTTAATCGATAATTTTAGTCTTACACAAATTGCCTTTTCAGATATTATCTCTTTTTTTCAACAAGTAACACCGCAAAAGTTATACACCTTGTAAATATCTTTAGTACTTTTTTTATACAGATCGATGGATTTTTTTACAAATAAGAAAAAGTCCCGTCCCATCGCTAAAGCTAAGCAGCGTTGGGCGTGGTTTGTACCTGAGTGGGTGGCTGTTCGAGAATACCGCGTAATGGAGTCATATTGACGCGAGACTGGTGTCCTCTTGTGTATTCAACACAGTTAATCATGAATTTCTTCTAGTAACGCTCACCCCTTAGAAGAACACAGCCTAATGGTATAAAAAATATATACATATTCCATGTTTCCAAAAGATAAGTACGTGTTTCATACTATTTTTGTAAGTCTACGATATCTGGCCAGTTAAGAAACTGCAAGACCCCAAAGTATTGTTCAATTAAATAGGCGAAGACTTAATCAACCGCCTAACCGACTGAATTTGATGGACTGAACTAGGCACGGTTAAGCATTTCAAACTTTACCGGTTCTCACGAACCAAGTTTCCTTAAGCCCGTGAAGTTACCGCGTACTTGTTATCAGGTTAGACAAGCTTCCCCTAACTTCGTTTGGTTAAGATGAGGCACTTCGGTGCAGCCACCGGACAATTAATGCAATAACACTCGCCATCTTCCTTTTTCTCATCGAGATTACATCGGTTCCATTCTTCAAATCAGAACAAAAAAATATTTATGCATAAAAGACCTTATTTTAGCGAACTATGTGTAGGTAAACAATTTTCGCGCATACGCAGTTTGCAGATTCCTCACTTCAAGCACAGCTAGAAAAGCTGCGAATGTGGACTTTCGAAATGAGGTACATTTGACATTAGTCAATTTATATTTCCACTGTATAATGCTCGCATTGTAGTGCCAATCAATCTATGGTAAGAACACCTATGTCTGTATTGCAGACGCTCTCTGCGGCCTCTGAGCTGCGCAGGCGATTGTGCGTTGACAACGAGTGTGAGAGAGAAAAATTCGCGCACTTTCGGATCAACTAAGATCGTTTTGGTGTGTAGTAATGGAACATCGGCGAGTCCTTTCCTAGTGGGTCCTTGACATTCGGTAAGTGGTGGCGCCATCTTGCACTTTCTTAGACAAGCCATTAGTCAGTCTCAAAGCAACATGACATTTTGAAGCAGCTTTGGTATGGAACTTTTTAAGTGGTTGTTGCAAAAAAAAGTTCTGCTTGTGTGATCGCAATAATTGCTTTTGGCTCCTTGCTCTTGCCTAGATCGTTCACGTTTACGTCACAAATAACAGGATCATTACGCGTACATCCATTTCAATGTATTTACACAAGTAAATATAGTCAATATATGATCAACCAATTCAAATTCTTCTGTACTGAGAATTCACTGGATATATTCAACTGTGACAAAGAAGCCAAATTTTCCTAGCTATTCTAGAAACGATATCATTCAAATCGAGCCTGCAAATGACCTGAAACATCCTTTCTGCAAAATTGGTTTTTAAATATATTTTCTGTATCAAATGCAGAACCAATCAACAAAAACATGAATTCAGTTCAGAATATAATACTTAGTTAGCTTTAAATATTCCTGAAAATCGAACTTGGAAACAATGTGCAGCGCTTGAACATTACGGTGATGCATGACTTCTCCCGCCAGGTATTCTTTGAGTGTTAGTGATGTGATTTAGCCTACTGTTGAACGCGGCATGTTTTGTGTGGTGATAGTCAACAAAAAAGTGATAACAATAGGACTGTTCAGGGCCTTAAATTTAGGGCTTGATTAGGTATTCATTATTGTTTCGATCAGGTGTCCATTCATCGTATGAACAACGGAAAGTGTGGGGAAGTGAAGGGAAAGGGTTTGTTAGGTAATCCAGGAATAAAAAGATGCGTTTGTAAAACGTCAATACAAAAATATTCCAGATCGTATAATTTATATGATGTCTAATCCAATATGGTTTATTGTACGAACAAATCAGTGAAGTGTTATCAAAGAATGAAGCAATGCAGACAGTGAAGAAAAGTTACCACGCAAACTTTTCAGGATATTTGACACATGCAAAAATGATCGAAAATTAAATGCATTAAATATTCCAACAAGAAGAAAAAACACATTGTTCAATGTAAATGCATTCCGTATAAAGGTACTACAAATAGAATGGAAATAAGTAACAGAAAAATGGTCGGAATCCAATAACGCTACTGAAATTCTCCGATAGGAACACTGAACCTGAAGAGGAAAAGAGGGAATGGAAGTGACAATAGAGTATCGACACAGATACAATATAGAGTCGTTTACATTGAAGGTGCGAATGTAGTTGACGATGGAAATCAGTTCCCCTTCGCGAACACTGTTGCACACCTTCGACCCTATCGCGCCAATGCTTCGTTCGCTTTTAATCTAGCTACTATTATACATGCTTGAAACTCAATGGCACGAATGAGCGTGTCTGCGATAAATTAATTGCATCCATCGCATCGTGTTGTTCAGGACGTTGCTGTGATAAAAAATTGCGTCATTTTACTCAACCGTAACTTGGACATGACGCGACGTAGCGCAGGATAGATGAGAAAAAATATGGGGTGTTTTCGCAATTTGCTACACGCAGCTCTTCTTTGAACTGGTTTCTGTAACGAAGGATTGTCCAACATCAACATTATCCCTGACTGATGGAAGTTTCACGAAGAACTGAAAAATTCCCTAAAACTTATCAATGTTTTTATAGATTCTTCCTTTATTGTTGAAATTTATTTAGGGTGAACCCCTCCCCCCTGTCCATTTCTGAATAAGTAAAGTTCTTTGTTGGAAAGTAGATTAAGCATGTTTCTGTTGTTTCAGAGCTCTGGCAACTTTCAAGGAACAGTGTCTGCAGATGAGAGGGAAGCTATCCTCAACTTTTCAAGAATTTTGAAGTTTTGAAAATCCTTTGGTTCCGGAAGAATAAAAAATCTTATGGTCATAATTTAAAAATCAACATGGTTGAAAGATTTTCGCAAAAAATTTATCTGGAATGCTAAAAAGTCCTGACCTAAAGAGCTAGATCAAATTCGAGTTTCTGAATGTTCCCTTCCATGGGGAGGCGGCAGCAGAACTTTTGGAGCTTTCAAGATTTAGGAATTCCAAATTTATTGATATCTTGATAGTGAGTAACTTTTCCGTAGAAAATTTTCACCGCGGAAATCAGATACCACATTTTGAATCAATTTGAAGATCCGTATGGGTTTGGCCGAATCAGCTGAACATCATTGTTGAATTGGCAAGGTGAAATGAGAAAAGGCGCAAACATCGCATAACTACAAATAGTTCGAAAACGAGAAATGAAAAATAAATTTAATTAATATATACACTATTCTCAACAAAATTGGAACATTTTACCAGAAATATATGTATCAATAGAGTCAGGAGATATTGACAAATATTTCAACCTTCCTAATATAGGAAATCATG
The DNA here is from genome assembly GCA_011762715.2 of Neuroterus valhalla. NCBI lineage: Eukaryota > Metazoa > Arthropoda > Insecta > Hymenoptera > Cynipidae > Neuroterus > Neuroterus valhalla. Next base: position 5,900 of record WSXT02113269.1, read on the forward strand.
GAACTTCTTCTGACGAACGTAACAAAAATTCATGTGCTCATGAATATGATTTGTGAGCGACAGACTGCGGGTAAATATTTTCAGGCGGCTGTCGGTTAAATATGAATTCCTTTGAATATTGATGAGATGCTGAGTTCCTTCGCACAACAAAAGTATCTCGCAATAACTCATATGCAAGCTGAGCGTAATCCAACGAATATAATTCGTCAACTTGGATATATTCAAATTCAGATCCAACCTTTACTCACGATACTTGATATTTATGCATTTACCTTAAGTTTTTGTTATGAATAATTATAATGTTTTCCATGCATTGCACATTGAATGTTTTCGAGAAATTCTAATGTCAATTTACCAGCTGCTGCAAGATGACATTAGCGCTCTTCAAATTCGAAGCAGTGAAATCCCACTAACTCAAATTCATAGAGCATTGACTGATTTTATAAATAGGGCATTTGGAATTCGCGACTTAGTATAGAGTAGGGGATTAAATACATTTGTCCTCGTATTTGTGCCGGATCCGTGTATATCTCAAGGCGGTACCTTGAATCCGGTCACCTTTAACGAGTCAGGTATCGGTACATTCGTTGTTTCCGAAGTTCTGGATACGTACCTCTCGGGTGGCAGGTCGCCACTTAGCATAGTGCAAGACGCGGGCCTCTCTGCACAGCGGAGTGAGCCCCCACTACTGTGCCATCCAGCAGCTTCCCAGACTGGCTAGGGTCGACGAAGCGATACTTTTGAGATCGTCATATAGATCCCCGAATTTGACGCACTGTCTTGATGTGTCACGCAAGTGTGTATTTGTGTGCATTACTCAGAATAGGCTAGCGACCACCAAGTGATAATCCCCTCGACATGGAGCCTCTTACTTGAGAGGTGAATAGCCTCTTTTGATACTCGCATAGGGATCGAACCCCAGTCATCCTGCTCGGAAGCCTGACGTGCTATCGCCTGAGGTACCAAGGCTCTACATAAGGGTGGTCCAGAAATAGACTAGACAATTTTTTTTTCGAATTTCTATGCAAAACGCCCGGGAACTTGTTCGACTCCAAAAAAAGATAAACGCATTTTTTTTAAATACATTTAGAGGAGGCGCAAGCATCATGAAGTTTAACACGTATTTCCCATAAGGGAAAAATACGTTTTTGTAAATTTTATTCAGAGGTCTCCATATTACGAGAATCGAGTTCGAAATTAACCATTTCTCTTCAGAATTATTCACAGAATGCGAATAAAACATGACTTCAAATATCACCCCCATAAGTCTGTTTTATATGATCCCTAAATCCCCCATGAGTGGAAAAATGGGTTTTTCGAGTTTTGGCGCTAATTATGATTTTTTTGCGGTTTTCAACGCAATTGGATGTTTATATGAATTATTTAAACAATTCATTATTGTTTCTAGCAGCTTTCTATTGGAAAAGGTTCAGAAAGTCAAGGTTTTTTATGGATTTTTCATTTTATTTTCGACGTTTCAATTGAGGTTGTACTGGAGCGAGAGCCAAGTGATCAGAATGCGATAAAAATTTATAAACATAAAGTTTATGGCACCTTACGCCACCTTACCAAATTTAAAAAAAATCTTGTCACTGGGTGTGGAGATATTGGCTTTCAAAATTGAGTAGAAATACATGAGCTCTTATGGCAGCGCGTGGATTTTTCCCTTATTTACTCTGAAAAAATTATTCGTAGTGATAGGATCGACGTGAAAATCAAGTATATTGGAATGTATGCCTCCAAAATGTAGTACGCGAAGTTTCAGAATGATTTTTCTGATAGGAAAAAAGTTTTTCAGGAGTCATTTTGCAAATTCACGAAATTCGACACTTGTACTCGAGAACGATGGCAACCACAATGAAAACACTAAACCTCGCTCCAGTACAACCTTGAAGCGAACCAATAATCAAAAAAAGTTAACAAAAATAATTGTGTGAACAATTTGTCATTAATTATAATAATATTCTCTTAGAATAATGCTACGAAAATCGGGTTTTTCTGAAATTTTCAACTTCTCGTCCACTTTCCACTTAAAGTAAGTAATTATTTTATTTAATTTAGCAAAAATAATTGTTTAAGCAAATCATGAATGTTCATAGCTATCTTCTTCTAGATTAATACTACATAGTTGCAGTTTTTTCCTGGAAATTTTTAAGTTTTTATCACTTTTCAATTAGATCAAAGTAACAATTAATTCATGTTAAAAAAATACTTGTTCAAACAATTTATTACCATTGCTTATAATATTTCCTTTGCTTAATGATACAAACTTGCGGTTTTGTCTGAAATTTTAATCTTTTTGCCCACTTTTCAATTGAAGTGAGTCAATATTTACTTTCATTTAGCAAAACTAATTGTTTAAACAAATTATTATCATATATGGGTATCTTCGCTTAGATTAGAGCTATAAAGTTACGGTTTTTTCTGAAATATTTAACTTTGCTTTACCTTTTTAGTTGTGAACAAATAATAAATAAACATTAGAGAGAATCACATTTTAAATAGTATTGTATTGTTTTGAGCAAATTATTTTGATTCCTTTCCGAATGTTGAAAAAATTAATTAAAACAAAAAAGCTGAATTCATTCAGTGAAATTTGAATTTCGAATTTCCTACTAAAATTATGGATATCCAACCCAAAAATTGAATTTCCAAGAAAGTAGTTCAATTTTGAACCAAAGAGTTAAATTTTGGGCCTGAAAATATAAAGTGTCAATCAAAAACATAATGTTTGATAAAAAAAAAATTGTTTCAAATAAAAAACTATCTAAGTTAACGAGCAATTAAATCAATTCAATCTAATTGAATCGAATTGAATTTTATTCAAATTCTATGCAGAGCAAAGTCACACATTCCAGAAAAACCCACATCTTTCTAGCACTTATCTGAGGGAAAATGGTGTAAACTATAAGAAATTGATTCAATAGGCATGTTTGTTAACTCACATTAATAATTATCTTAGTAAGTGCAAAGTGGACAAAAAGCCTAAGAGTTTAGAAAAAACCGCCACTTTTTAGCACTAATCTAAGAGAAGATAGCCATGAACGATAATAATTTGTTTAAACAATTAGTTTTGTTAATTCAAAGTAAATATTGACTCACTTCAAGCGAAATTGGGCAAAAAGTTTAAAATATCAGAAAAAGCCGCAAGTTCCTATCATTAGACAAATAAAGTATTATTAGCGATGATAATAAATTGTTTAAACAAAGAAGTTGAAAATTTCAGAAGAAACCGCAACTTTGTAGCATTATTCTGAGAGAATATTGTTGTAATTATTAAAAAATTGTTTCGACGAGTATTTTCGGTAATTTGAGTTGATTATTAGTTCGCTTTAACTGAAACGTCGAAAATAAGTTTAATAATTCAAAAAAAACCTTGACTTTCTAACCCCTTTCTAAGAAAAAGTTGCTTAAACAATAATAAATTGCCTAAACACTTTAAGTAAACATCTAATTATCAGTACAAAGTAGTATTTTATGTATTTCAAATATTCTGGGTTAAAAAAACCGCAAAAAAAATCATAACTAGCGTCAAAAACTCGAAAACCCCATTTTTTCACTTATGCGGGTTTTTGGGACCCTATAAAACAGACTTATGGGGGTGATATTTGAAAAGTAATATTTTATCTGCATTCTGTGACTAATTGTGAAGGGAAATGGTGAATTTTGAATTCGATTCACCTAATATTAAGAATTCTGAATAAAATTTACTTAGACTTCAGAGGGTCCACGTCACCTCTAAATGTTATTTTTTCCCCAAAAAAATGCGTTTTTTCTTGTGGATTCGAAAAAATTTCTGGGCGTTTGCATAAAGTATAAACTCAGGAAACTTACATTTCTTCAAAGTTCATGATACGTTGTAAAAACGTTCAAAAAATTTTCAAAAAACTTTTGCACACCTTTGGAATCTTTTTTTGAAGCATTTCGACTCGCTAAGCCTAGTTTAAGCAAGACAGCTTTCCAACGTGACATAGTATATCCCAGTACATATATCAATAAAAACTAAGAAAAATAATTGTACTTTCTAGAACTTCGATTACCCGCATTCCAGAATTCAAGTTTCGATTTTATTTGCGAAATGACTACACATGCTCCATAAATGTTGACTTTAAACGCTTCATAGCTCCTCTCTCTATATCTTCAGATAATGTAACCAGCTTCATGAGGTGTGAAGTTAATGAATACCAGAGTTCGCTTCCCAGTGACGCTTTTTCTTTAAAATTCATGCTATTCATGCCGCAAAGAAAGTTACACGGTCGAGTTCCTACAGCAGAAATTATCACCGAGAATACCCCAAGAACACAATCACAATCGTCTGCTTTACACGTGGGAGGGAAGTGCGGAACCTCTTGATATGTATTAAACATAAGGCGCGAATTGAACATCGCCGTTTAATGCAGAGCTTATGAGTCTCGGAGTCTTACGAGGGATTTAGTTGGGGAAGAGATCTACCTCTCTGAGGAAGATAGATGCTTCAGCACACTGCAGTCCCGTTAATAAAACATCGTCACTCCTGATCTTATTTGCCGTGTGCATACAGACAACGCTCTTAGCAGATAACGCTCGATGTGTACGAAACACTTAACTGCGTTAATTCACCGAAACCCTTTCCCGTTCATTTAAATAGGAGTAATTGCGAGCAAATTGGTAATATGAGAGCCTCTTAAGCAGTTTTGGTGTACCTTGATGAATAAATGGGTTTAGAACAAGAGACATCCACATGAGTTGTTATTGATTAATCGTGTTTCTCGTCCTCAGAGCTAAAGGATTTAGGATGTTATCCTTATGTACCTCATGGTTTTGATCGACTTTGATCAGACGTGGATTAACCTATGGGGCAACATGGGCACTGCCCCGGGGCGGCAAATTTCCAAGGGCAGCAAATCTTGGACCGAAAAAAATAAGGAAAAAAAAATCTGCCCGCTGCGCGGGCCTAGGGCGCGCGTCATTCGAACCTCGCGCTTCACGCTCGATAATGTATTTACCCCCGTTCTACATGAACGCATTTTTAGCTGCGTTCTGCGCCAAACGCAACACTCTATCTCCTACTTTCACACTGAAACGCGCAGATGAAAAGCGACAGAGTATTTCGTTTACGCGTCCATGTAGATAAGGGGTTACCTCGCGCTACGCGCTCGATAATGTATTTACCCCCGTTCTACATGAACGCATTTTTAGCTGCGTTCTTCGCCAAACGCAACACTCTGTCTCCTACTTTCACACTGAAACGCGCAGATGA
>WSXT02113280.1:0-11138 GCA_011762715.2 Neuroterus valhalla
TTATTATTATTATTATTATTATTATTATACCATTAGGCCAAATCCCTTTCGGGGTTAGCTAAACTCGTTTACGTTTTATCATTGTGAACGAATTATTATAGATTATTTTTACACTGATTAGGAAAAATGTTATTAATCATTAAAAATGTTAAAACTAAAAAGAAATATAATTGAAATCTACTATTTTTAAAGTTTACGATATTTCATATGTCGATCCTATGAATTTGATGTTTTTGTACAATTATTGTATGTATCCTGTGAGGAGCGTATTCGTATAAAGTCATGAAACTAATTGCTCCTTCACTTTCTCGTCGTACCTATCAATTTACTGGATATTTGAATTATCATAAAATATCTTTTGAAGGTAAATATAAGCAACAATGCTATAGAATAATTATCGGTTTGAAAGCACAGCCAGCGCCGCACGCGGCTTTGGTCAACATTTCCGTCACTTTTAGTTTTGACTGTCACCTGCCTGGTGCCGGACCATGCATCTTAGGTTTTTCGGGTCGCTGAATCAAAATCTGAAATTCAAAAAACCCCAGCACCTGAAATGAAAAGTATAACGCTGAGCTACGTGCCGGACCATGTATCTTAGGTTTTTTGGGTCGCTGAATCAAAATCCGAAGTTGAAAAACCTCAGCACGGCAGGTTTCTGACATAACCTCAAAAAGTCTTCAAAGACACCCTGAAATGGAAAGTGTAATGCTGGGCTACGCACCGGACCATGTATCTCAGGTTTTTTTGGTCGCTGAATCAAATTCCGAAGTTCAAAAAACATCAGCACCTGAAATGAAAAGTATGACGCTAGACTCAGTGCCGGACCATGTATCTAAGGTTTTTTGGGCCGCTGAATCAAAATCTGAAGTTCAAGAAACCTCAGGATGGCAGGTTTCCGACATGACCTCATAACATCTTCAAAGACACCCCGAAATGGAAAGTATAATGTTGAGCTACGTGCCGGACCATGTATCTTAGGTTTTTTGGGTCGCTGAATCAAAATCCGAAGTTCAATAAACCTCAGCACGGCAGGTTCCCGACACAACCTCAAAAAGTCTTCAAAGACACCCTGAAATGAAAAGTGTAATGCTGGACTACGTGCCGGACCATGCATGTTATATGTTTTCTGGAGCGCTGAATCCAAATCCGAAGTTCAAAAAACTTCAGCACGTCAGGTTTCTGACATACCTTTTCCCTTCCCGCATCTCCTTACTTTTTTTTATCTATATTGAGCCTTGTTTTTTTCGTAATTAAACTTTCCATTCCTTCCCCACTATCCGCTCAGTGCACTATATAATTTGCATATTCCAAAGTGTACATTTTTCCTTCACCAAGCCCTACTCCCAGTAGGAATGAGCAAGGAATGGAAGAGGGGAAAATGAATAATGCAGAAAAAGAAAAACTGATAGAGATTAAAAAAAGGAAGGAATTGGGGATATGTTACTAGAATGTAGCTGGATCAGAAAGAGAGGATAAGAAATTTGAGCGGATGGGGAAAAGTAAAGGTAGGACTATCGAGGAGATACAGGTAGGGGTACAAGAAGCAAAAAAGAAATATAAAAAGGGTAGCGCAAGAGGAGGAATGGTGATGAGAATAAGGAAAGATTTGATAGAGAAGGAGAAAGATGAGAATGGTTTCAAGGAGCAGAAGGAAAGATTAATGGTAGATGAGATAATGATAGGAGAGGGAAATCAGGAGATAGTAGGGGTATATGTAAATGGAGATGTGGAGAGAAAAACAGAGAAGTTTGTTACGCTTTCATGCGTAGAATACTTGACTGAAAAACAGCAAGAAAAAACATCCTCACTCTGCGGCCGCAAAGCTGCCGCCAAAGGACGCAGCTAGTCGACTATATTATGTGGACGATCAGGCAAGGAAAAACTTAAGAATGCTTGAAATAGAGGACGAGGTGAACTAAGATCATCTGCCGCTAATAATAACAGTAGAGAGAGAAAAAGTGGAAGGACGGAAAACAGCAAAGGAAATAAAGAAAGGGAAGAAAGTAGGGAGAGGTAATTGGTGAGCAGAGGGAATAGACGAATTTAGAGAAAAGACAAAAATGGTGAAAATTGGAGAATGGATTATAAATAAAGTGACGGAATGATCATAAGAGAGGTAACAAGAATATAAGGGGACACTGTTGAAGAATAAGTCAGCGAAGGGAAAAGGCAGCTGGGATGAGGAATGTGAGAAGAAAAAGATGAAGTTGGAAAGTAATTTAGAATGCGTCATGTGATAGGAAAAGGGAGAGGAGCATAGGGATTTTGGAGAGGAGTCAGAAAGGTCTATTACAGGTGAATAAAGTAGGTATCGAAACTAGTAATGAGAAAGAGGAGAACAAGGAAGTGAATTAATTGAGAGATTGAAATGTTAGAATGGAAAGAATATTTTATTGAAATGTTATGAGGAGCGGAAAAGAAAAGAAGCAGAGGAGGGAAAGAAGGAAGGGAAGAGGACAAACAAAAGGATATCACAAGGGAAGAAATAGAGACAGCGATAGGGTCATTGTAACAGGGAAAAGCGGCAGGTATACACATGATTGACAGCCTGGAAAGTCACCGGTCCTTGCAATTGGTACACTGATAGATTCTGGTGTACCGCACGCGAGGAAGTGAACTTAACGCTTACCTCCAATCGAGCCTGCATTAATAACCTGCCCTCCTCAGGGCAACCCTGAGAAAGAAATCTCTCCGAAACCCCCTGCTACGTCTTCTTGTACCTCTTTCTGCTGCCCTTACCTCGAAATTCTGTCCGTCGCTCAAGTAACCTCACTAATTTCCGATCTTCGGAAGGTTCTCATTTCTTGCGAGGCAGTCCTTGCCTCAAAAACCTCTTCTAACTTATCACTCCTTCGCTGACCCATGGCTCCGATACCATGGAAACCATGCAATCTTCATCCGACTCCACTTTCTCACGCGAAGGCTCTTCCGGCTTCATGCCTCCATCCATCCGACGATGACTCTTTTCTCTCAAGCTCATCCGGTGAAGACGAGCCAGCTGCAAAGGAGCTATGCCAAAAAGACCCCCAACGCAATAGTCGTCTACCCCGAAACTGTTGATATTTTTCGCGCTATTACCCATAAACTAGACAAAAATAAAATGTCATACACCACTAACCAGCTCGAACAAGATTATCTTATCGTCGTAATCAGAGGAGGTAACGAAGCTCTATCTGAAGAATCTCTATTCAATGAACTCCAAACTTAAATTCCCTCTGTTGAGCGAGTCCATCCTATGAAGAAAGGAGAAAAAATCTGGCCCCTGGTAGCCAAGAGAAAATCCAACCTTATTCCTCAGTGCCGTCGTCGCCGAAAATTCTTCCACACTGCGAAAGTTCCTCATCGATCTGGCACAAAGTCGAACGTAACCCGTCAACCTGCGAAACCGAAGCTGACCCCAATCCCTCTTCCGACACCTCGTAGCGCCACCAAACTCGTTTCATCCCAACGCTCCTTCGCTGATGTAATCTCAGCTCGTCCTTCAACCAAAGTCCATAACCATCCTCAATCCTACGATTCTCTACAGAATTTGCAACTTCATCAGCTTTTTCGGGACTCCCTCTCCACCTTTGCTGCGGCCTCCCAGCAGCCAATCTCTCAGCGCTCATAAGAATAAACTTTCTATTCTGACCTGGAATGTTAACGGGATCTATGTCCCGAAGTGATGAGAACTGTCTCTACTTCTTAGCGACAAATCAATTGACGTTGTCTGCATTACCGACACTTATCTCAATCCCACTGAGAAACTCTATATTCCCGATTTCTCTGTCTACAGGAAAAATCGTCTTTCCTCGAAAGGTGGCGGTGTAGCACTTCTCGTTCAAAACTCTCCCCATCACTCAGCCATCAGCACAAACTTTTCTCCATGCGAAAGTAGTTGGGGTCGAAATTCACCTCGCCTCAGGTGTTCTTCGCATCCTCTCAATTCACTCTCCTCCGAGTATCAACGATATTTAAAAAATTCCTGATCTCTTCAACTCTAATACCCCTACTCTGGTTGCTGGCGATCTCAACGCCAAACACAGGGCCTGAGGTTCTCTCAAAAATAACACACAAGGTAATGCTCTCTTCAAAACTGCGACTCGCCAAAACCTAACCATTGAGGCCCCCTTAGGACCTACCCATTTCCCTAGCTCTTCTAAACATCAACCAGACATCCTCGACATCTTCTTAACAAAGAATATAGTCTTTGACAGTGACCCCCGATCTCTTCCAGAACTTAGTTCTGATCACAACCCAGTACTCCTTGAGTTGTCGGGTACTCCTGATCTCGCACCTCCCACAAAATCAAAAATCGATTATCTCCATCTTAAATACATTCTTGAATCTTCCACTCTCAAATTCTGCCAAATCCAATCTACTTCCGATCTGGATGCAGCTGTTAAAGCCCTGACGAAAGACATACAAAGCTCTGTCCAACTCGCTACCTCAATGAACTGCACTTTGGCCCGCAAACCAAAACTTTTGCCTGCCACCCGCGTTTCTTATTCGTAAGAAAAACCAAGTACGCCAACATTGTCAGTCCTACCGAAACCGCAAACAGCGCCAGCGTCTCAACTCCCTTCAGAGACAATTGAAAAAAGATGCTAGAAAGTCATCAAATCCCTTCGTAACAGGAAATCTTACCTTCCTCCTCTTGCCAAAGACGGCCAATCATTCTCTCTCGACGAGGAAAAAGCAAAAATTTTCGCAGATTCGATTAAAAATCAATGCCTTCCTTTCCCTAGCCACGACAAATTTGCTGGATCTCACGATTATGTCTGTAGGACCGCTCAAAATTTCTCTGGCACAGACACAGACTTTATTCACACTTCTCCCAAAGAAGTCTCCGACACAATACGCGCCTTGAGAAATCTTAAAGCCTCCGGCAATAACTCCATCAGCAACAATGTTTCGAAAACACTTCCTCGCAAGCACATCGTGGCTATCTGCGACATTGTGAACGCAATGATGCGATTACAATACTTCCCTTCAGCCTGGAAAGAAGCTATTGTAATTTTTCTTCCAAAACCGGGTAAACCTCTCAGCTCAGCATCAAGTTTTCGGCCTATCAGTCTGTCACGTACTCTCAGCAAACTAGCCGAACATAATTATTTCCCGTTTTGATGACTTTGTTTCACAAAACAACTTCCCTCCCTTCCAGCACGGTTTTCGCGAACGTCATGGAACAGCTCATCAACTTCTTCGTGTCTCTTAGTACATTGCCGAAAACCTTAACAAAGGCAGGCACACATCCAGGGCCAGCGAAACTAGTGGTTTGAGTGGGGAAGTCCACCACTCGGAAAAGCAGCGAGTAGGGAATTCCCCATTTGAAATCGAGAATTAGTTTTTCATACTTTTTTACCCGTGTAGAGTGTAGATCCTGGTGCCCTCTTGTCAAGGATTAGGACGTTCGAGTTTCAAATTATCATGTGAGTTGCACCTCGGGTTTGTTCTTACGCACGAAAGTTTTTCTCCTTTAACGCTGTCGTTTGTTTTAATGTTTACAATCGTAAGCATGATTTACGTTGAGGATTTAAAACTACCTTTCAATAATTGTGGTTAATGAGCATTTTATCGAATGTTTTTCTGATTCCGGACGGGAGTGTCTATCATCGTATAAATCATTCTCGATCGCTGAATACAAGGTACACTCTCAGAAATTCCCTTTCAGCGATAAAGGAACACTTTTACGGTTGAAATGCAATCGCTTGAGAATTAGAGTTGGAAACAGAGCATCAAATCGTTAAAGGTTGCATGTGTGCTTGTTTGTGCGCATACGTTGCATAGCGACACCATGCTTTCAAAATGCAATCCTTTTACAATAAAAGTGCATACTCTATAGTTCAGACGACATCATTTCAACGTTAAACTAGATCGTTTAAGAGTTAAAAGAATCTGCTTTTAAAGTATCTTATGCTAACGTTTAGAGTACGGACTCTATTGGGAACAGAAATCGTGGCGTAATCAAGATGACCTCCGGCAATATGGCGGTCGTAAAGAGGCACCTTACTGATGACATAAATGTAAACAGGAGCTGGTTTCTTAAATTTGTGTACTTACATAGGTAAAAATGTAACTGACGATTGCAGAAATTTGTGCCTTTAGTGAATCTACACCGTCTTGTAGACATTTTGTTGAAGGAGAAAAAGTGTTGCAAGCTGGGCATATAATATTCTGCGGTCAACTATACACAGACACTGACCAAAAATTTAGAATAATTGCCTTTTGCGTGCAGTCATCTAATTTAAAATCTGCTCTTCACGAAATTAGAGGAGAAATATTTTCTTCCGAAAAAATTAAATATTGCAAATGCAGCTGCAAAGCTGTTTCAAGTGAAAAATTTAAGCATGTTGTGTCAGTCTTACTTCACTGGACTTTGATTTGTTTTTTATGCAAAACGAATGAACTAATGAATCAATTTATACGCTTTGTACACACCTTTTAATTGAATCTTTAAATCTCGGAAATTGTAAAAACGGGGTAGGGTCCCTTTTTTAATAAAAAGGTTCACTATTTACAGAGCCGGATTTGGAAATTTGCCCCCCCCCCCCTGGGCAAAATGAAAAATGCCGCCTTTTTTGAACTGACCATAAAAGCGAAGCAATCTATTCAATATTTCATCACGGTGATATATTTATTGTCCGAATTTAATCTTCGGAGGAAGAATATATTTTCAGAGACTGTATTTTCATCACTTATTCTTCATTATTTTTTTCGGTACAAAATTTGCCGCCCTCGGGCAGTGCCCATGTTGCCCCTTAGGTAAATCCACGCCTGACTATTTACAAATATCTGTTGAGTATTTAGAAATTGAATTTTAAGGTTAGAACTCGGGTTCATGGCTCTTGCATCAATTTAGAAAAATACAAATACTTCGATTGTATAAAAAAAACTATTTCTCCATTAAACTTAGGTAAATATGTTACAATTCAAGTTTATATAGGTTTGTACGTTAAAATATAAACTTATACCTGCTAAGCTGTAGTCTTCTCTTTTAAAATGCTTGAAACAAATAACCATATTCTGACTCACTTCTTCCCCGATTTTCAAAACTTGTTCCCACAGTCTTCTGCGATCGAACATTTCTTTATTTCCATTTATTATTTTTACATCCACAAAACTTTTATTAACTTAGAGAAATTTATGGAATATAATTTCTGGATCCCTCCAACCCCTTGAGGAGCAACCGAAAACAGAGCAAAAGGCATTTCTGTTTGTCTTTTTAGGACTGGATTTCATCCTACTATCATTCATTTTACTTTTAGATTACTTTTTTATGCACCGACAACACTATTTTCTAGTTCAAAACTTCAAAATTAAAGTTCTGTATATTTCGGCTCATATATTGCATGTAAACAAGCCTCCTTCTTTTAGTACCCTTTGTCGCCACTAGACGTCGTATCGCAGTTCTGCGGTTCCCAATACCTTCCTTCACATGCCTGATGTTTAATGGAACTGACGTTATGCATTAATATACCACCTTATGACGGATTAGCTCTTTGTTTGGACATGACGTTATTTACGGAACGTAATAACGTGTCCCCGGAAAAATTTCAGGTGATGAATGGATATTGGATGTATGAAATGCCAGAGGTGCAAGTGATCTGGAGGGAACGGATTTGCGGGATACTATGCGCGTAAGGAATCTAGATATTTGATGCACACCGGAAACAAATAAAAAGGGATGTGAGATTATTGAGGTGAAAAATGGTCTCGCACTCTGATCAGGAGTAGATCATGAATCACATGGTAGACATGCCGTTGGTCTAATTATGAATAAGAGAGCAAAACCGTATGCCAAAAAGTATGAGTGTGTATCTCCTAGATTATCATGGGTTAGGATAAAATATACGAAAATGCAAAACAATTTGGAACGAAATGAGAAGCTATTCTGGAAATGGGTTGTGAAGACTAGGAAAGAAAATACTAGCACTGAGGTAGTCGGACTTAGGAATGCTGATGGTAAAATGGTATGGGATTCGGACAAAGTTTAAGACTGCATAAGAGATTTTTTCAAGGAGCTGTTTGAAGGTGAGGCCATGGAGCATAACAACAGTGATATAGACACGGATACGTTAGACAATTCCGATTGAGGTGGCGAAAACAGAAACGGTATCGAAGACATTACTTCCGTAATTAAAAAACTAAAGAATGGTAGGATTGCCGGTGTGGATGGTATTACCTTCAAAATGCTAAAGTTCGGTGGCGGATATTTGTTTGTGTGGCTGTGTGAATTTATGAATATGTGTGCTGTGATCACCGAAGCTCCGAATGATTGGAGAAATGCGATTATTGTCCCAATCTGAAAAGCAAGGGGTGATCAAGGCGAGTGTAATAATTATAGAGCGATTAGCCTACCAAGTACTGTGGGCAAAATATTAACCAAAATACTTATTAAAAAAGTCATGTAAGTAACAAAGGAGGGAAAATGGGAAGTTAAATGTGGGTTTATGCCAGGGAGATCATGTGCAGTTCAGATAATCAGCTTGAGACAGATACGGAAAAAGCCTTAGAGTAAACGAAAAAGATTTCTGTGCATTTGTTGATTTGGAAAAGTCTTTCGACAAGGTAGATAGAGCTAAACTTTGGAAGGTATTTAAAGAATATGGAGTGACTGAGTGGCTTTTGAAAGCAATACCAGCAATATGGTATCAATGGTAGAAATACAAGTGTGGAAGTAAATGGACAACGGGACGATGGGTTTGATATAAGGCAGGGCGTAAGGCAAGGATGCGTTATGTCCTCTTAGATATGAAAGTTCGTGGCCTTGCATTCGCAGATGACAAGATCGTTACGACAGAATCCGGCAATGATTTGCAGAGGATGTTGAGCAGACTGGATACCAGCATGAAGAGCATGAGTCTTAAGATTAACGTGAATCAAACGAAAATTATGGTGTTTGAAAGTAAGGGGAGAGGACAGAGCAAGTTAATAATTTCATGTATCTTGGAAGTTTATTCGATGCTGAAAAGAAGGTAGAAGCAGAGATTTCCAGATGTAGAAATGAGGGTAGAAAGATTATTAGCAGTGTACGGACTATTAATTTTTAGTAAAAATGTAACAAATAAAGCTTAGATTGCTATATATAACTCGGACCTTGCACCAACTTTGCTGTACGACAGCGAGACCTGGACGTATCAAGAGAAGGACAAAAGCAAACTCAACGCGATCGGCATGCAATTCTTGCCGAATATGTGCGGTTAAACGCGAATGGGCAAAGTGAGTAATGAGTGAGTTCTCAAAGAATGTCGTGTAGAGGAAACACTGCCTGACAGAAGTGAAAGGTATTTTCTGAGATGGTTTGGTCACGTTGCGAGAATGAATAAAGAACGATTTACAAAGCAAGTGTATACTATGGAAAAAACTGGGAAGCGTAGATATTCATCTGAGGGAAAATGAGGAAGGTAGGAAAATAGAGATGAAGAAAAGGGAGTAGATGAAGCTCTATTTGAAAGAATAAAAGAAATTCCTTCTGATACCAAGTTCAGAGTAAGGACAGGCGAGGTTGCTAGTTGAGTCTGCTTCTGTTCAGTATAAGTATGTCAAGGTCAGAGGAGAAGTCAAGAGAGTAAGAAAAGAGAAGAACCGATGCTAGAAAGGAGTAAGCTTGCCTCTCTGAAAATTATGCGGATGATGTACTCCCAGAAGAAGACGGAACTGGGATAAAATTGATGATGAGATCATTGGAAGAATACGTGAGTGGAAAAAAAATATGTGAGTAAAACTAAGATAATGTGCTTTGTGAATTGGAAGAGTAGAGTAGAGTACGAATGGAAGATTTTCAGGGAGATTGTAAAACTAGTAGGAGGATTCTATCACTTGAGTTCCTGGTTTGAAGTAAAGGTCACCAGAAAACTGCAGAAAAGGAAGAGGATAAATTGGGCAAGAGATATAACGGGCCAAGTTCAAGTCAAATGAGATTATGGATGTTTCATGTTCTTGTTTGGGCCGGCTTGTACTATGGAGTGAAGAATTGGTAAATAGAAGAGGATAAGAGAGTAGAAAATCTCCACCAAAGGTACTTGAGGTGGGTCATGGGGATGTTTTAGAGCTTCCAAGGATATACATTGAGCGGAGAATTAGGAAGAGATAAAATCATGGTTAGGTTACTTAAGAGAGCTTGAGGGTATGAATAGAATCTGTAAAGGGGGAATGATAGCAGAGTTGTACAAGCATGCCTGAATAAGGTAAGTAAAAAAAAAGGAGATGTTATCCAGAAGGTTTTAGGTGACGGGGATAGAGACAGCAGATGAGTAAGTAATGTGGTATTGGAAAGGGAGTATAGATTGGCAAGAGAAAGAGTTGATGGTGAATTAAGGAGACGAAATATGAATAAAAGTTATAGTATTGAAGTACTCATAAGATGAAGGAGTAAGTGGGGATATCAGGATGACTGAAGAAGTAAAAAAAGGAAAATTAATCGAATAGGATAGTGCGGTCCAGAATAAGAGACAAAGTAAGAAAATGACTTTAATAGGTGAAAAAAGAGGAGAAATTGTATTCATCGTGTGCTTACGTAGTTGCGTCTCAGAGACATGTTCAGGAGTGTGCCCTGGTAAGGAAGAGAAAGGCAGACGTGTAAGATTGTATGAGATGAATTCTGGATGGAAGTGGTCAGGGAGAGGAATGCATATAGAGACTGGAAGAACCGAGGGAGAGTGAGGAGGGACAAGCGAGATGAAGCCAAAGGTTTATTCATCTGCATAATAAATCAATGTGGAGAATTATTGTTGAAAGATAAAAAATATCAGATCAAAAGATGTCAAGAGATAGCGAAAGCCCTGAAAGCTAGCTTGCATTTAGTCGGTAAAAAGAAACCAATATTTGGAAAGTTAGACTTTGAAATATGTATGTTATGATTTTAATGTTTTTTGTCTACTTGGTCTTATCAATATCTGAATAATTGATTATTTAAATATTGTTTTTCAAAGTTGTGAAAAAATGACTCTCCAGCTCCACAGTTATCAGGGAATAGAAAATTACTTGGAGCTAATTAAATTACTCCAGTGTCGAGATGAACCTGTTTCAGGACCCTGTAGATATAGATAGCGTAACTCTCCTTCCTCTTGCGCTTCTTCTTCCCCGAGTAAAAATGCTTCGACTTGGTTTCGACTTGAATTGCCCCCAATCAAGTCGTAGTGAAGACGAAGTGAAGA
>WSXT02113291.1:0-25311 GCA_011762715.2 Neuroterus valhalla
CGAAATCTTAAAACACCCCAATAATATGAATAGGGACAATGGATATAATACCAATCCAATTTGGCTTTCCGTTTTCCCCGTTTAACTGATTGACCAATCAGATTCAACCTTGAACAATCACAGGCATCGCTGCGAACATATGTAAGATAACCACAACCTAAAAACCTCAGTTTGAGGCCAGTCCTGAAGATGCGAACTTCAACGTTCGCGAAACGTCGACAAATTTTTGTAGTTTTGTACACGATCGGAACCCGAAATACCTAATTCCATCATGATGGAATAAGGTAACATTTAGATTTTTCATACTCTTCTCTCGACTATGATAGAT
Source organism: Neuroterus valhalla (assembly GCA_011762715.2). Taxonomy (NCBI): domain Eukaryota; kingdom Metazoa; phylum Arthropoda; class Insecta; order Hymenoptera; family Cynipidae; genus Neuroterus; species Neuroterus valhalla. Next base: position 329 of record WSXT02113291.1, read on the forward strand.
GGTAAAGTCTGCAGTGCCATTATAGAAACATCATCTGTATGGAGATGTAACGTTTGCGTGGCAACACCAACTATGATGAACAACAGTGACGAAGCTGTCAGGCGAAAAACTAATCCATCTACAAATCAGTTCAGCCTTTCGCCATTTTATGCCTTAATCAGATATTTTGAATGTTTGCTACACATCTTCTTCCTCTTGAGATTCAAAAAGTGGCAAGTCAAGGTCCTTCTGATAAAGCTAGTCACGAAGAGTGGAAAGAAGCCATTCATATAGCTTTCAAGCATGGGATGGGTCTGCTGATTGATATTCCCAAGGCATAGGTATAAGATTACTAAAAATAAAATGCGTTCGGTTAAAGAATTCGATACAGTTTTACAAAATTGGTTTTACTGTTCCGAAATCAACTATGGAGCATATGGATCAAAATATCTCGATGCAGTAAGACTCCTCATAGAAATATATGGTTGATATTGTATTCTAGCTCCTGTACATACAATTCTAATACCTTGCAGAGCCATCATGAAACACTTTTTTTTACTACTTGATCGACTTTCCAAGGACGCACAATAATCGTGTGATAGAGTTCTCAAAAACTGCAAGAGAAGCAATGGAATTTTAACTTTTTAACTTTAACTTCAACTTCTTTGTAACTTCATAAAAAAACAAACTAAGATTGATCTGTTATCTGCACTGACAGTCACCAACGTATAAACTACTTTTTCGGAATCAGGAGGTCTCAAAACGTGGAGATTCCATAAATTCCGCAAAAGTCAATTTTCAAGTTAAATCAATACCTTCACATTATGATGAGAATGTGAAAAAAATTGGAATATTCAATCACGTGGTTGAGTTTTTAGGGAGAAAATACTTTCTTCTGACCAAACTGTTCTATTTTGAATAGAACAGAAACATTGGAAGGAACACATAAATTTTCGAACGAATTGATAAATTTCCATCTACACAAGATCAATTTTTATTAAAAATATATAAGATTGGGATAGATAAATCTTCTTGGGACTGAAACAAAAGCTTTGAACCCACTTCATTTGTTCGCGGATTCAATGCCTGCCTCGCACTCTGGAGATGTTTTGTATAGGAAAAGATAATAAATGTAGAGACATATATATTTCCTAATGAGCACTTACCAATGAGCAACCCGAATATTACTCTCCCCTCCATGTTAACTTTTTTCTTAATTCTGCAGAAAGTATCAGGATTCGGAAATTATAAAAATATGAATGTTCGTTGAAACGCAAAGCGAATATGCGTGGCAACCACGATATCAATGTTTCAGTCTGAATTTCTATCATTCCAGTATCTACTAAAAACGAAATTAGAAAATTTTGATGTTTGCCCGCCTTAATGGTACAGTAAAAAAATAGGTATCTAAAAAAGAAAACAACAGACAAGAATTTTTACAGAGTAGTTTAACTCCAAACCAGGTTAATCATTTTTGACCTGCAACCGCTCTCTTATTCCCACCATCACGCAGTGCTTCCTCCACGCTTATTTTACTCCTTTCTAACTCTTCGCATTCTTTCAACCACAGTTATACTTTTGCATTACCCTTCTCACACAATTCTTATCCTCTCTTTCCTCAAAAAGCAAGAATCCTTTATTATTTCACATCTCATCCTTGCATTGAGCTCCTGACTCCCTTTCACTCCTTTCCAAACCAAATATTGTATCCTTTTCCTTGTCACCATCCACTCATGTTTCTGATACATTCTTGACCTTCTTATCTTCTCTTTTCCTCTTGCCTCTTCTTGCCTCTTGCCTTTTCTCCTCTCTTCCAGAAATTGCTCCTAATACTTCCACAACCGGCTGCATCTCAAAATCCTTAAACTCCCTTTTCCCGTCTTCCGCCCAAAAATATTATTAGATGCATTCCTTGCACTCAGAGTGCATTCAGAGTCCATCGGAAATACTCCTCCTGTACCCTATGGTGAATCAGGTACTTTATTTTATCCACCACCCTTCTACGATATACAGTAGCGCACTCATCACAAGTGAGTCGAACAGCTTTATCCTCTTTTGAAAATCATGTGCTTTATCAACAGGCTAGTTAAATTCTCGAACTCGATTCTTTTCAGCTCTACCAGAACGGATGGATTACAGGATTTTATTCAAAGATTCTTATTTCAGTTACCCTGACCACCTGTAAGAGAAGACTCTGTTTACCATACGCAAATCAAGAATAAACAACGAAAACGTCTATCGATTATCCTCTCATAGAAAATGTACACTTTCTAGCTGAACAATTGAATATAATTTGGAGAGTTCTTCGACTTTATGGTACAAGAAATATCGCCGAACTATTATCGTGCCGACCAGCTTGCTAGGTAGAGTGGCAGGGTAAGGAGGAAGACTGGGGTCAAGGTCAATGATAGTGGTTTTTCATTTTGTTTTAGAAACAACGATATAATTTAATATGCAACATAGCGATCAATCATTTAATAATAGAGAACATTAGTGAGCAAATAAAGAGAGATTGAATGCACGACCGATTTTGAAAGAGGAGATGAGTGGCGTGTCACCCACTCCATAAATTCATGCTATATATAAACATCTAGCAATATTATGCGAGCACAGGGCTTATAATCGTGAACGCAAATTTATTGGTACATGTGATCAACAAGCCTATCCTATAATAAGCAGCAACCACCAACTGCCTACAGGCTTGTACCGGACGGCCAACCTGTCGCCATCTAAGCGGAGCACAGTGGGCTGGATTCGAAGAAAAACGGCAAAAATAGACCAAGATGCGTATCGAAAAATGGAATAAAGATTCTTATGTTTTTCAACTCGCTGATTTCGAATTTGTAATCGCAATTTCGAAGAAACCAAATGGCGGACCGGAAGTGACTATTATTTTCAGTAAAATGTTTTCAATTTCCCCGGAAAACGATATATTTATATTTCTGGACCACCTGATTTCAAATTTTGTAATCGAAATTTTCAAAACACAAAATAGAAAAATGGGAGTGACTATCATTTTCAATGAAATGCATTTTATTTTTCCGGAAAACAGTATATTTATGTTTTAAGGCTAGCTGATTTTCAATTTTTAACCGAATTTTGGAGGAAAAAATGGCGGACCAGAAGTGTTAATTTTTTCAGTGAAATGCAATCAATTTTTCCGGAAAACGGTATATTCATGTTTTTAAGCTAGCTGATTTCCAATTTGTTAACAACTTTCGAAGAAACAGCATACTGGACCGGAAGTGACTATTCTTCCTCAGTAGAATGCATCAGATTTTTGTGTAAATCTGTAAATTTATGATTTTAAAGTGAATTATTGAAAAACATGAATACTCATAAGCAACTTTCATGATTAGAAGTCGATATAGATGGATGATTTAAGGTGTAGAAAAAATTTGAGATGATTTCTAAAGAAAATTAATATATTGCACTTAATACGAATTTTACTATGTCATACAATGAAAATACAAACTGTTGAAGTCTGATACATCTTTAATCATAATTTCCATCATCATCGTCGTCGTCAGAAGTTGCGGATTCTGATAAGTCAGAAGAAGATTCGATCGGAATTTGTCTTTGATAACCTAGAAGAAAACAAAAACGTAAAACATTAACTACAAAAATAAATGGAATAAAATCATAAAATAATTATTTTTTATTATTATCAAACAGATAAATAAAATAACAAAACTGTTAAAATAATAAAGAAGGAATTTGACTTTAATAACCTAGAATAAAACCGAAATGAGTAACATTTACCACAAAAATGAAATAAATAAAATGATAAGTAATAGAATAATTAGTCTTACCATTACTAATCAAATAAATGAAGAAAATGAGAATAATAATAAAAGAATCGTCCTCGAATAAAAGAAAACTGTTTTGCGGGTGAGGGGAAGGGCTAGTCTAACATAAACTCATGGTTATGCGCTGGAAAAGTGTTTGAATGTTACGCGACACAAGTAATGTTTGGTACCCAAAACTAGGTCCGCAGGGACGCGCAGCATGTTTTTATCGATTTCGGATCTCAATAACATTATTAACACTCTACACTGTACATGATTCTGAAATACCATGGGAAGATAACAATTTTGATACTTTTTGTTAGGTTATGAGATTCACATGCGCCTTTGGAACGTACACACTTAATACTCATTTAAACATGCAATATATGATACTTCGAACAACTTGTTTATATGAGAGTGGTCTACGTACCTTCCAAATCATCCGCCATTAAACCGTTTTAAAATCTGCAGTAAGGAAAAGGAAATATATCACTTCGCAGGATTTCAATATTCTGGAGCACAAAAATGCACTGAACTTCTATCCGAAACGGTTAGGTTGCGACTGACCCCGGGTAAATAGCTAAGGGTTATAAACCGGTTCCAGGAGGGCACAGGGTGCAGAAAGATCTATTGCACAGAATACATTTCACGAAAGTCAAAAAAAGTCATTTTTTTATTTTTGCCGTACTTGAAATTCTAGCCCACTGTGCGACGAGACGCTCGCATTTCTGGAATCGCATTTTTGGAAATAATCATAGTTCTTAGGATCGACTCCAGTTTGGGTACACTGAGCCCTTGTTTTGTCGAGTGACGAAACACTGAATTTATTGCGACAATTAACACTAAGTCGGGCAAGGAATTACATATGCCTCTGACGCTTGCCTACGATTTCGGCCATTTCGACAGAAAGTATTATCCAGGATCAAATAACGAGAAAGACGATAACACACCTGTTATTCTCCTTTTTTACCAGATGTAACCTCGTTCCGACATGTTCCCGGTTATTCCTTTCATAATTATACAATGATAATACGTGATGACGCAGTCGTGAACGTCAAACAACAAATGTATAAAATGGCGGCCGTTTGTTCCTTCGAGCAGGAAAAGGAAACCCGTATCATGACACGCGTGGCATGAGGGGCAGATCGCCGGAGCTGCGCGAGCGTGCCGACAGAGGCCACCGCTATGCCCTTTTCTGTGAGAAATTTTTGAATTCCGCGGTCGGTTTGACTGCTAATAGTCTTCAAGATCTTGGCACGCATTTTTCTTTCATCGAGTCGCGTAAACATCAAATACAATTCAAAGCAGAGTCTTGAAGTAGATAACTTTCCCTGGATATTCTTGAACGGGCAGGAATCTTCTCTACCCGATTATCCGGAATTTCCTAGCATCTCGATGATGATTTCGCCTTTCTCTGGATCAGTGCCTTACCTGCCTACTTGTGCGGTTGATTAGCCTCCCTTTTACTCCTCCAATCATCTCACGAAATGGAATAAATATAAGAGAAGAAATGAATAAGTATAAGGTGCCAAAACATTTGGAAGGAACTCCGTAGGCTGTCAAGTAACTTGATTATTTGTTATCTTCAACATAACCTACTTTCATCTGAATGGGATCTCAAACCCCAAAGTATTTTACATGATTTTTTATTGATATTTTGAGATCTTCCAACAACCGTTCTATTTGTCCGATTATTAGGTTAAGGTAGCTGTGAACGAACTCTGACTGCTCACAGGCAGTGATAAAGTTGATACGTTGTTCCAAGTTCTTTTCCCCATCTTGTCCTAATGACATTAAAATATGTTTCCAGGATTTGATCAGTTGAATCAGTCGGTGAAGTATATTTCTTGGTTTGCATATAGTAAACAGAGTCTTCTGTCATAACAGATCAGGGTAACTCAAATGAGAATCTGAGAATAAAATTCTGTAATTATGTGTACATGTGTATAGCTAAAAAGCGTATACTTTCTGTTAGAAGAGGATCGATGGACCGTACCGTAGCTCAGTTGGGAGAGCACTCGTCTGAATATCAAGAGGTCCTGGGTTCCGATCCAAGCGGAGCAGGAAGCTCCATCCTTTTTCCACAGACAATTGAGCTGCAAGGTGGACTTCCAACGAACAACAATATAATTAGGGATAGGAGAAAACTCCCTACCAAAAAGATTAGTGGTCTGACGTTAGAAGCTAATAAGGTTTCTTGAGATTCGGGGAAAAAGGAAGTAAAGATAAATGAACAGGGAGAGGGGATTGTTTATTAGAAGGACAATGTCGATTAGAAGAGAAGCTGAAGGATGTAAAAATGGGAGAAGGAAATGTAAATGAAGAAATCAAAATAATGTTAGGAGAATTAAAAAGTGTATAAAAGGGGATAAACAAAAGAGAAGATAGTAAGGAAAGGCAGCAAAATGTATGGGATAAGGAATATAAAGAGAAAAAGAGGGTGAAAAAGTTACTCAGAAGATGGAGAAAAGGAAAAAGTGGTGAAGATGCATGAATGAAAAAAGTGAATGGCATGGTAGGATGGAGAAAGTTTTCAATAGATCTGCTAGGAGGGGTAGAGAATAAAGTTATGAAGGGCAGAAGAGACATGGATAATTTGCAACAGGGTTTAGAAAGGTGAGGGCTGGTAAGAGATATGGAAAGTAGGGGCAATAGTATCGATGTTAAAAAGGCAAATGAGAGAAGGTTAAGGGTTATAGGGGAGTGACGCTTATGCTAACTTTGACAAGTTATATGTAACGGTATCATCGGAGAGATCAAAGGAAAAGTTGAGAAAAAATGGATTGTGCCACCAAATTATACGAGGTTCAGAAAAGGGATTGGGCTAATGGACAATGGATACTTTGTATATTATAAAATTAAGAGGAGTAGTAAAGAGAAGAAGTAAAGAATTATATCTATGTTCGTAAACGTAAAAGCGACGTTCGATTTTCTAGACCGTGATAAGATAGAAAAGTTTACGGTGGAACAAAAGCATAACATAAGGTCTGATAGAGAGAGGTTCAGAAATATTTCGTGAAACAAAGAGCAAGATTTAAGTAGCCTATCAAGTAGGCGATAGTTTCTGATTGGTGAAAAAGTAAGAAAACGTTGTCCTCTCAGGCCATGTCTATTTCATATCTCAATTTCTAACAAGGAATAGAAGGAAAGGGAAGGGATGGGAAGGTTACAGGAACGATATGTAAGATGGACTCTATAGGGAGGACACCAGGATATATGGTGAGAGTAAACGCAAAGAGATAAATGAGGTTTCTGAACAGGGAAGAACGCATAGCAATGCGAAGAAAAACATTGGGTGGGAGAGGGGAGGGGGGGGAGAGCTAGAAAAATAATGCTCGAATGGAAAGGTTTAGGTGGAAAGAAGTGAAAGAAAAGAGAAGCTGAAGCCATAAGGAGAAATAAGTCACCTCAATTTGTACTGTAGAATAACTAGAATAAAGTAGAATTAAGTGGGAATGAATATTTACCGGAGATTTATGAAATCTTGACGATTCGCGGGGAATATGATGTTTCCGGAAAATTTTTCTCTTTTCAAATATTAAAAAATTTTTTTTTGAGACACTTTACTCACAATATCTCTATTCACAAGGAAAATGACTCAGCAACAATTTGAAAAAACGAGCTCGTGAAAAACCTCCAATGAAAATGATTTTCTTGGGCAGTACAGCTAAGCTATTGGTTTTTATTTTTTTTTATCGTAAAAAAGAAATCTTAGCTGACTGCGTACGTTAATGAAAATATCTTTTGCTTCTAGTGTTCAGGAAACAGATGGATCCTTCTTCGAGAGTTTTACTGCCTTGTCTTGGAAACAAGAAAATCGAAGGTTAATGGTTCTCCGAGAAGTGGAGGCCAGAGCTGAGGAGGCACCACAACCGTCCAGAGATTTCAGTCTGACCACGACTCAAAATTACAGAATCAATCAAAAAGAGGTGAGGGAATAAAAAAGTGTTATTTTCGAATGTATAAAATATAGATAAGAAATTGGTGTCTTAGATAATGGGTCTACGATAAGGTATAGTCACTATTCTACTTTTTTCGCGAACACCAACATCTAAGATATATTTCCAGTAGCTCACTATGATTACTAGATTCCTTGAAAGACGGTGGTCACCACAAAATTCGCGATTCACTTTGCGAAAAAGCAAAGTCAACTGATATAAACTGACAGGTCACATGTGTGAGGCCAGCGAGAATGTGGTTGCACGCCAAGATAGCAGACCACGCGAGTCAGCGCTGCAAATGACACTGACTTATCGTGACTCTTACTTATCAACGTATCCAGACCCCGTCAAAGTTCGAAATAAAAACGTCAATTAAAACTGTCTGACAAGACATTTAAGTAGTTCTGGCAGATTCCATCTCCAAACTCACCAATTCTACGGATGAAAAAATGTGATATTATTCATAAATCTTAAAATGGGGATGATAAAGTAATTAAAAAATTCATCACATTCGCAATTGAACTATTTGTAAACTAGCCTCCTTACACATTTCATTCTGGACTCGAACTCTAACGATTATCACTTCAAGTCAATAATTCCTTTCGCAATAAATTTTCTATTGAATTTCAAATTCTCATTCCCTCCGAAAATACTCCCGAAGTGCAGAATATTGTTGCATGTGAACGCATTCTATTTATTAAAAAAATATATCAAGAAAGTGTCTCACATGGACGATTCTTCATGGAAAAGATTTTTATCCTATTATATCTTATTAGAAGTAAGAACTGTAATCTTCAACTGATATTCGATTGAGACATTCCGTTTCTCAAAGAACTAAAGATTCTGGTGATCAATAACCTAGAAAATTTGCAACTGAGATAGTTTCTCCGCGGAAAAGGTGATTTTTACGTTATTGTTATTTGAAATACGTTAACATTGATGTTCTTCAAAATAACACTAGGAACACTATGTCTCTTATAACAAAAAGGCTAAATGAATACGCACATTTGAGGATCTTTTGTTCAAAACATTCATTTCATTCACAAACACTTATTGGGAACTTGATGTTTGAATTCAATTCGGATGTCAGATTATTAATTGTGTTAACGATTAATAAAATTGAACCATTCGGCGAAATAATGATCTTTCCCACGCTTCTCTCTCCCACGGTAACGCACTCTCAAAAGCTCCACGATAAACTTTACCATTTGGACTTGGCACTGTCACAAATATGATGTAGTCATCAGGCATGTCGCCTCCATCATTGTCAATCGCACTTCTATGATTATGCTGGCTTGCATTGTACACTTCGAATCCTCCAGAATAAAAATCTCTGCCAGTTCCGAAATTCACTTCAGCTTCCGATGGACCATGATAAGCTATATCATGACCAAGTTCTCGCCGGTGTTCGATGAGGGTTGATTCATAATGTTCTCGTCCTTCCCGTATGAAGTAGGTGAAGTTCCTAGGATGCACCTGCTCAGGTTGTAACCAGAAGGGTATTATTGTATCGTTGATGCCCTGGAAAGATTTCCAATAAGATGTGCCATCCACCATTGTTACAACTAGGGTTTCGAAGGTGTTGAATGTTGGTGGTATCCAAATGTACCTGATTCCGCAACAGCAAGAATATATCCTTCATGTTATTTTGAACTCTGATGGCACCAATCATAAACTACGTTACAAAGTCTGGAAAGTAAGTACAAAAAAACTGATCCACTACAATAGCCAAGGGCTGCAAGAAAATCGTTCTAAAGTGGTCATTGATTACCGTGAGAAATGAGTTATATATACATATATTTGCTACCAGGGATTGCTGTCAACGGTGTCTCTAGGATACCACGTCACCTCCCAGAGTACATTCTCCTAGAACGAACGTCACCTGCGCATGCGAGGCTCTGCAGGGGTAGACGATCCCTCCCCGAGCTACCCGTGGAAAGATCTGTGGAAACCAAGACTCAAATCCAGTTGTGGATTCGGATCAAAACGATTGGACGCGCAGAGAAGCCGACAATGGTTCGGCAAGTATTGCTGCTCGCGCTTGAGTTCGGAGTGCTGAATCACATAAAATCACGATAACGAACTCGTGAGACTATCGACGCTCCTTATGGACGGATCCACTTGATGATGAACTGCTCAATTGCTTCGCTGCCTGTACCCTTCCTAATAGCAGAGGTTTCATGCCGCGCCTGCACACTCTGTGTTTCAAGAAATACCCGTAGCTCTCGCACGGTCAATAGTAAGTGTTAAGAAAATGCGCCGTAAACCTTTTGCGACCAAGAGATGTACGTGAAACTTTTCTTCAACCACTGCAGGAACAAGCCGTAGTCGAAAATTAGGAAGGGACAATCAGATCAGCTGTTGGAACAAGGCATCTCTTGAGTGACAATGGCGATTTTTCGACAAGGAGAAACATTAACATTCAGGTTCGTCTCAAGCCCCATGATCTCTCTGAAATGGATGGTACCCTTCCTGAGGATCTTTCAGAGAATTCAAATCTCTTGACCATCACTTGTTCAGTTCATGATGCAGCAAGAGCTCTGGCTGACCCAAGTCGAAGGCCAAACCAGCAGTTGATAAAGAGACTGAAAAGCGCTTGCATCAACTAACCAAGGAAACTGCCTGGGCGAAAAATTGGATCCCGAATGCAGTGTGTGACAGACTATGTAAAGTCTGGTAAGCTTTTCACAGGAAAGATCCGAAGTTCGCTTATAGGATGAGGATCTATCATCACACATTGAAAACGTCGAAGCTAATGACCATCAAAAAGTACATTGTTGACATAATACGAGCATTATCTGATGGAAGAAAGAGAATTAGAGAAAGGGGGAGGGATGAGTCAGGGAGCAATAAAAGTTTCTCGCTGATCCATAGCGCCTCTGTAGCGATCCTCCAGTTTTTATCGCAAATCCATCAAAGTCCAAAAAAGTCCAGACATTTTCGAAAGAAATTTATGAAGTAAACCATCCAGTGAATGAAAGCACTAAGCCCGAAAAGATTTTCCGATGCTGGTCCATATTGTATGAAAAACTCTTGCTTTTAGCCTACTAGAAATACTCGTATTCGGCTGGACTTTTGGACAGGAAAGGGAAAAAAAACAGGAAACCTGCTCTCGATAAAACCGGTTTTCCGAAAGGAAAGTTTGCGTGTGGACATTCGTGTAGATCATCCAGCGTAAACACACATTCTAAGCTCCAAACGTCTTGCTTGACATAAGTTAGGCGTATTGTAAACACGGATCTAGGCGCTTCTCACGAACCCATCTAAGCGCTAGCCGCGCTCGAAATTGGTTAATTTTCGTGATTGCGCCCGAGTTGAGATTCGCCGTGGGATATCGCGGGAATGATCGCGACATAGCTGGATGAGAGGATGGGTAAAGAGTAGAAGAAATGCTGTAGAAGGGATGCGGGGAGGTTGTAGAAGGAGCAAAGGGATGATCAGCAAAAGGTAGAGCAAGAGGAGGAATATTTATGAGAATAAGGGAAGATTTAATGTCAGGGAAGGAAGATGGTAATGATTTGGAAAAACAGGAGGTAGGAATAATGTAAGGATAGATAATGATAGTAGCGATGGGCTGAAAGAACTGTGGGGTATGTATCAGAATGGAAATATGAAGAGAAAAATAGAGAAGTAAGAGTGGGTTTGAGGAAGAAGCAAAAGAAGGTGTGAATTGAGTCGAAGGAGTTGATTCCAAGGCAAGAACAGGAAAAACAAATTAAAAATAATGGAGAGAAGAGGAGATGAGACTTATTATGAAGACATGGATGAGTTGTGATTTTTCCAACTACCTATGGGTTTATTTCTCTTGCCTGAATAATATTAGGAATAATAACGAATTTTACTTACAATCGAAATAAACAAATACAACAGTGATGAATAGCAAAGCGGCCGCAGGAAGCTTCATTTCCATTCAGGAAAAATGCAGAGCCATCGAATGATTGAGAGAGTAGGTTGATTCTCAGGAAATCCTGTCTGGAAAGTGCCTTTCATAGATGATAGCTGTATGTCCCAAATTTTACAACTTGTTTCCGAAGTCACGCTTCATTTTTTCTTCCTAATTATAGAGGTGGAGGAACAAGGTTATTGTTCATAGATTCGAAACGTTCCACATTCGCTGTATTTGTTCTCTCCTGAACATTCGAAGAAGAGAGATTGAGATGATTATTCTTATTTCCCGTTCTCCGACGTATAAATATTCAGATGTAAATAAACATCAATAGCTATCAAAATCTTTCGATAGGTTCTATCAGATTCCAAGAAATTCCAACGGATTTAAGATATATAAGGGTATGCATTTTTGAGCATTTTTGGGATCTTCGGATATTTTGGAAGTTTTTAAGCAATTTTGAATAGATCCTTTCGGATTTCAAGTATTTTTCAATTCCTAGGAGAAGGTTGTGGAAGGACCAAGGCTTCTCGCGATCCTAATTGTTAAAATGGAGAGGAAACTGAAAAAGGAGTAGAAGGGGAAGTAAGGGCAGCAGGAGTCAGTTGAGAAAATATCCGGAAAAGAGTCAGTTAGGGTCTGCATGGAAGTCTAAGGTTACACTGTTCAGGAAAGTAGATAGGGGAGATAGAGGAGGGGATTAGAAGGATGAAAAGGACGGCTGTGCAGGAGGTGGAAGAGTTTAGGTACCTTGATTTCCTATTTTGCAGGAACGGAGAAATGAGCGGTCATATGAAAGGGGGGAAGTAAGTAGGAAAAATAAGAAGGCTGATATAAATATCGGGAAAGAAATTTTTGATAGTCGTCGTTTTCGAATTTTCTCCAAGCCTCCTCCTTCCTATTCACCAAACTCTTCTTGTGATTCTATTCGCACATTCCATCCTTTTTCCACCTGCAGATCGTATCCATTTTTACTTCATACCAAATCCTCGAGCTACAGAACTCTTCTACCAGTTTTTCCACTTCTCGTTCTAACTTTCACTTGTACTGACCATTATAAATTGCATTCTTTCACTACATAATCTTCGTCTAACACATTACGGTTTATTCTTTTCCTTCATGTACTGTTTAAATCTTCTCGACATCAGATTCAACCCGTTTTCGTCACATATTTCCATTTTCCTGGTTTTACATTTTTTCTTCGAAGCCTGTCCGGTTGTGTGGAATACTTCTTTTTTCTCCAGCCTGATTTCTTAACCTGTTCCTAAACACTGTCACAAAGATCTCATAATCTACTGGAATAAGGGTGACACATCTATAATCTGCTACCTTTCATCATCTCCTTCCTTCATTAGCAGAAGTTATAATCCTGTTCTCCATCGCTGGTACCTAACTTGTTCTTCAGATATCCGGTCACAGACCGGATATCAGTACGTCCGTACTCTTCTTCCCCCTCCTCTCCCTGTTCTCACGATATACAAGAGCTTTATTCTCCACACAACTACCCTCTTTTCTATCTATACTCTTCTTTTTTGTACTTCCTGACAATCCTTTATTCCACTCTGTTCATTCATTCATTCCTATATCCTCACGCATTCCTTTCCTTCTTGCTGTTTCCCTGTTCATCAGATCTATTACCTGCCCTTTCTTAACTGTTTTCTCCATCTCTTTTATATGCCTTCCAGCCTCTTTATGTTTCTCGTCTTGTTTAACTACTAATTAAACTTTTGTTTTTATTTATTGTACCCAGTGCTGCTCACCTCCCGTCTTCTCTATTCCTTAACCCTCTTCTACGTTTTCTTTTCACACTTCCTTCATTACTCACTCAACTATGCTTTCCTCATCGTTCTTCACGTCTTCTTATCGTCTCCCATCAGCTCTTATCCTCTGAATCAACCTTTCCTCTCCTTTCTACTGATTATCTACCCTTCTCTGTTCTCTGCCTCTAAGATTCTTTTCCTCCATCTTTCGTCCGGATTCTACTAATTGTTTCTCCCTCCATCATCGAATTTCATTTGTTTATCTTTACTCCTTCACTTTGGAATGTTCATGCCCTCCATTCTCTGAATTGCCCAGAAGCTCCTCTTACCTTTCTTCTGCTTGAATATCATTTTATATCGGTATTCTCATCACCCTGTGATTTTCCATTGAAAATGAATCATCCTGCCTTCTCTTTCGGGTTCAGAAGTATTCTCCTCCTTCAAGGCCATGGCCTTCTGATCTTTTTCTCGGTATTCATTTCCCAATGGAGCTCTCCTCCTCTTTATCACATACCTCTCCTTCCTGATCTCCTTTACAGGCATTCGAGTCATCCTCTCAATTGATACCATTTCTTTCACTTTTTCCTTCATTTACCTGTTCTGTTCCCCCCATTTTGTTTTTATGCAACAATATAATTTTTCATTCCTAGAGACCATCATTTTAAATACACTAGTGGTCAGTTCCTATCTACAAACACTTAAGGAAACGAAATATCAGTATTCGAATCCATGTCAAATATCATCAACAATTATTTCGAATGGATTCTTGATTGTGTAGCCTAACTGCAGGGGACATTACTTTTTCCACCTCAAATTTTCAAAATGACCTTCCAGATCGATGAATATAGTAGTCTATTGTCACTCCGAATAAATAAATCCTTTCGCTCTGAATTTTTCATCAAGTGACCTTATTGAGAACTCGAGGTTGAAAATCAACTGGGGTGTAATACTATTATTATTATTTACGATTGTCATAAATTAGCAATTCTGAAACTCTGCAGCTAAAATAGTTTGGTACAAACGTTTTTCTTGGATAGCCAAAACGAAAAATCACTTGTGTGCTTCAATATTGGAAATGATTTCAGAACCGTTCATCTTTCATGGAGGAAATATTTCCAGTATGCTGTTCCAGAAGACATTCAGATTTTTTTTTTCAAATCCCATTTGCTGAGATTCCTATGACGGGAAAATTCCGAGAGATAACTGATGATAGATTTGCATATGGAGGCTGAGATTCAGAAGGGAGGTATTTCATATCTGAAGGAAGATGGGAATTAATCTTTCCATACAAGGAAAATGTGTTTGAAAATGACAGAGCACCTTTTTCATTGTTCGGAAAATGGAGAGAGAGAGAAACGTAGTTTAGCTAATAAAACAATTGTAGAGAAAGACTCTGACTCCGTAGGAGAGGAGTGAGTTTTTATCTAGAAAAGGGAGGAAACTTGATTGAAAGGTTCAGGATTTGGTTTACCCAGAGAATACAAGAAAACATACGTGAATAAGCTGAGTTACATTTGAGAAGGAAGAATACGAATCTATATGATAGAGGTGTCGGCTCATATTCTTCTTATCTTCATATCTTGTTATAGACGTTCTTTTGCCCAGCTCCATTAAAAATAATGATTTAGCTGTTATTTCGCTTCCTCATACTATATGCTGTTGACCATGATTGATGGTAAAGTCTGTCATGCCACAACATGAACATCTTCATCACAAAGATATAACGATTGCGTTGAAACGCCATTTATGAAGAACAACATTGACAAAACTGTGGAGAGGGAAACTTGTCATTCCACATTTCAGTGTGGCCCATCTCCTTCAAACGCCTGGATAAGGTGTTTTCGATGTTTTCTGCTCGGAATCTTCTTTGGAACGCATCCACATACGACCATATGGTTGGAATATCATGCTGACTCCTCTCTACGCGATTCTGATTTATGGTTAAGCGATGGAAGAAAATGCTTCTTGCTTATTAGTCTAATCTTAGAGGAAGTAGCAAAATCATGAAATAAAGTTGCGGATACCTGCAGAGAAAACAATCCAAGAAAAATTAAGAGAAAAGATACCATAATTGATCTGTTGATCAGATCATAAATACCAAGTTCTTCAAATGAAGTCAGAATTCTCTCCAGAAGAAGGTATTGTTCTTTCGGAATGGCCACAAGAATTAGCAAATCATCCTCAATGAAGTCTCGATAAGTCTTCAGAAGATCAAAGCAATTCAGAAAAAGACTCAATATCTCAAGAGGTGAGGAGAGTATTTTTATTGGAGCACCCTTGATAGTGCCAGGTCACCAAAGTTTTGAATTTTGTAATTCAGGAAGCAGATTTTAATTCAGCGATCTCGAAAACCTCCTGATTCAAATTCCACAAACTAATCCAAATCATACACTATTGATCGCAAAATTGAACGGGACATTCTGTATTGTGCTACTTTGAAACCTGTTCCGCAATCAGTTACGTTTATTCCAGTATTGTTTTAAAATGAATTTCCGTATGAGTTGCAACTTCAACAAGTACTTGAGGGATTCTTTTACACGCAAGAGAAATATTAATTATAATAACGTATCATACCTTCGATTGAAATGAACTCACTCAACAGAATAGATTGGCGAAGAGTCAGAAATAATTTTCTGTTCTATTGAAAAAAATTAAATTGCTCACGATTGATTGAGAGTAAGCACATTCCTAGCAAATCACATCTGAAAAGTGCCTCGATGAATGACTGTTTATAGCAAGTTCTACAACTTCTCGAGGTTGAAGTAGACCTCAACGAAGCCGACAATAAAGCCGTTACGGGTAATTGGAATTTTTTAAATGAAGACATCTTCGGTTGGGTTTGGTCCAATAATAATAACTGTCCTGAACGGTGTCTCTAGGATACTACCACATCTCCTGGACTACACGTTTCTCGAGCAGATGTTACCTTCGCATGCGGGGCTCTGCGAGGATGGACAATTACTCCACTAGCTACTCGTGGAAACAACTATGGGAACCCAAAACTCAAATATACTTGTGAATGCGGCTCAAAATGATTGAACGCGCAGAGCACCCGTCGATGTTTCGGAAATTATTGCCGATCATTCTAGAGTTCGGGGTGCCGAATTAGATGAAATCACGGTAATGAACTCCTTGATGTCAGAAACCCGGGGAGCTCTCGCATCCTTCACAATAAGAGTTAAGAAACCGTGCCGTACACCCTTCCCGGATAAGAGATGTACGCAGGACGCTTGCTCAACCACCTAAAAAACAAGCCGAAGGCGAAAACCGGAAAGCGACATAGAGATCAACTTCTGAAAAAAGGCTTTCCTTGAGAGATGATGGCGATTCGAGGACAAGCAGGAACAATAAAATACAGGTTCCTCCCAAGCCTCATGATCTGGCTGAACTAGATGCTACCCTTCGTGGAGATCTTTTCGAGGATCCCGACCTCTGGACAATCACTTGTTCAGTGTATGATGCGGCGAGAGCTTTGGCTGATTCAAGTCAAAGGTCCAAACCAACGATTGAACAAAAGACTAAGAAACGCTTGCATCAACTAACCAAGGAGTCTGTGTCTGGCAAGGAAAAACGGGTGCCGTATACTATGTGTTATAGACGATATATAATCCTGTAAGCCTTTAACAAAAAAGGTTCGAAAGTTCGCCCATGGAATGAGGATCGATCAACACGCTTCTCAAATGTCAAAGCTGATGCGCATCAAGCAGCACATTATCGACCAAATACGAGTGATTCTCCTGTTTTCGTCGAAACCCCACAAAAGCTCAAAGGAGGAGAGACATTTAGGAGGGAAGTTCATGGAGTGAAATTTCCACTGGAGGAAGGCCCTGGGTAGATCATTCCTTTTAAGATGCTTTCGAATAACCTCATAACATCCAAGGAGGAATACCCACCAATCACTGCTGGAGAGGCAAAAAAAGCATTGAGGAGCACGAGGCACTCATCCGCTGTTGGTCCAAACTGTATTAGGAACTTTTAGTGGCAGAATTTCATTCCTACACGCCAACATCTGGCTCGAATCTCTATCTCTTATCTAGAATCGAAGATCCCTATTTCGCAGTGGCTGGTGTAAGGACGATATGAACTCGTACTAAAGGAAGGCGACTTGTCCAACCCACGGAAATACAGGCAAATAACTTGTCTAAACACATTGTATAAAAAATTTTCACATCTATCTTGAGTGATATGATTGTTCGGATAAATGGACCTGCATGGAGTGAGATTTACAGACAAGAAGGGTTGGAAAGAAGCGCAACAGGCTATCGGAGAAAATCTGCTGTTCTACAGGAGTTTCTGCAAAGATGCTTTAAATTACAGGCGCAATCTTTCGGTGGCCCGGATGAATAATCAGAAAACTTTTGATTCAACTTTATATAGAACTATTATCTGTCTGTTGAAAAGGTTGGAGATTCATTCACATATAGTAGGATGCATAAAGAGAATAATGCTTCGTTGGAAGACCAGATTCACTATTACTTCTATAGAACATCATGTGGTAAACAACAGCATCGCTCTCCAGAGAGGTGTCATTTAGGGAGACGCAACGAGACCTTTCTTCTCTTGCATCACACTACTGCCATCATCCCTCGCACTTCGCTATTATGATGTGTACCTCTGTAGCATAACTTATGTTCGTGAGCATTAGGTCACTCATATATTTCATATGAATATGTCCCTAAGATCTATGCGCTGAAAAGACCTACAAATACCATAGCGTGCCTAAGAGCTGCATTTAGGATACAACATCAATAAAGTGGGTTCTTCAAAGCAGATAAAAAACCTGTTCCGGCAGATTTCGTCGCCCCAACTGTCGTCGTTGATCAAGATGATTTCAGCCTTTGGCACAAAGTATCAAGTCGTCCTATCCACGCAGAACCGACAAATATCCACTTACACAATGCAGCCTTGAGAGTGCTTTACCACCATCTTTGTGGCTATTGTGACGTTGGCCGCAACTCTGCCCTGCCGAGCGCTCGAAGGGAGAAAGACTCTATAGTTGAACTAGAGGAGTGTCAAATCTACTGTGTCTGAAATTCCTTGCCAATGTTTACTGTCCAAAGCAACAGAATCCGACATCGTTTTCCTGGAAAAACATGACCGAAATAAATGAAGGGAGAAAAATGAGAGGTACGAAGATTTCAGAGAGAACCTTCAGCGATTTCATCCAAAATATTGAGTAAAATAATTGTGCTCGTCCTTGGTACTCTTCGAGATTCGACGCCCTGATTAGTAAGTGACCTTGAAGGCATATCTGATTGCCAGAAATATGCCGTGGCATTTGCTGGATGGATGCAGAGAGCTGTCAAAGTTGAGTCGTTCCGTGGCCTTAAGATACGCTATTTGACATTTGGCTTAGGAACATAAAAATAAGTAGCAGATTATGTGATTGAAAATCTGGGAATGGATGAAAGATCAGAAAGCAGTGAAAGATAAGGTTTTACAAGAGGGATAGATTATACAGTACAACGTAATGGAAATAGCAGAGGAGACAAGAAGTAGGGGAAAAAGTACATGAGCCTAGTTTGGAAAGGTCGAAAGGAAAGAAATTAGTTGATTTTTCAGATTCCGCCAGTGTTAAGATTTATCATGGGATGTCGGGCTAACGATTGCGACACAGCTGGATGAGAGGAGGAAAAAGAGTAGAGAAAAGACTCTCGGAGGGATAGAAGGAGGTGGTAGAAGAAGCAAAGTTAGAATCACCAAAATTTAGAGCAACAGGAAGAATGGTGATTAGAATGAGGAAAGATTTGATATTGCAGAAGGGAGCTGATGATGGTTTGGAGAAACAGAAGGGAGGAATAATGAAAAAAGAGATAATAATAGAAGAGAAGGGGTAGTTGAAATAACGGGCGAATTCGAATGTTAATTTGGAGAGAAAAACATAAGAGTTAGTGGAAACAAGAGAAGAATAATGGGGGGAAAAGGGTATGGGATTAGAAAGAACTCTGAAAAAACTCTGAAGATTTAAAGAGATCGGATGGTTTAACTTGAATGGGAATATTGTCGGGGATAGAAAGATAGAGTAAACGTGTACAGGAGAGAAGAGGGAAATAGTGATGCACTTTTTTATTAATGAAGATCAGCTAGGAGAGAAAATTATAAGACTCGAAGGAGGGGAGTAAATAGACTTTGACCTTTCACTAATGGTGAAATTAAAGGGAATAAAGAGTGTTGAAAAGGAGAAAGCAGAGTGAATAGGGGAAGAAAAAAAATAGATCGGGTCATTAGTGAACAGAGGGAATAGACCTATTCAGAAAAAAGATTAATATGGTCAAAACAGGAAAAAGAAATGTGAATGAAGATATGGGAATTGTGATAGAATAGGTAAAATTATGGAAGAGGATAATGCGAAGAGAAAATTCAGCGAAAAAGATAAAGCGCGGGCAAGTGCGATAAGGAATTCAGAGACAAAAAAGGGATTCTGGGGAGGAATTGAGAAAATAGAGGGAGGAAAGTAATAATGCAGGAGTATACGGAAGAACGAAGGAAGAAAAGACCAAAGGACGAGCAAGAGGATGTCACTAAGGAAAAAATAGACTTGGTTATAAGGCTAGTGAAAGAGGAAAATTCAGCAGGTATATATGAATACTTGTCCTAAATATGGAAAAAAGGGATGCTTCTATCAATAGGTAAAGGAAGGGTAAGGGGGGGGAGGGATGGAGAAGATTTGAGGGGGTTGACGCTGATGCTGCCATTATATAAGATATACGGTAGAATAGTTTTAGGAACGTTTGAGAATGAAGTAGAGGGAAAGAAAATATTTTCCATCGGATCAGATAGGATAAGAAAAAGTGTAGGTGTTGTAGATAATATGTAATTTCTGAATTATATTATGAAAAGAAAAATCGAAAGAAAAGGGAGGGGTTTGACAAAAATGTTTGTGGATCAGATAGAAGCTTTTGATTCATCCCGCGTCAAAAAGATAGATAAAGCTGTGGAGAGGAAGCGGATAAAACAAGCTCTGTAGAAAGCAGTTGTTTGAATCTTCAGGAAGACAAAAAGTGAGGTGAGGGTGGGGAAAAAAGAAGAAAGATTTCGAATGGCCAGAAGAGTGAGACAGGTATGTCTGCTAAGCCTTCTCCCGGTAAATATTCTAATTTGAGATTCAAAAGAGAAGATTTAGAAAGGATGAAGAGGAGTGAGGCTTTGCAAAGGAAAAATGGGTTGTGAGAGAGTGATGTCGATCCTTCTTATCAATAATCAGAGAAGCTGTAAGCAGCTGTTACTTTGAAAATATTATAGAAGATGATCTTAAAGCCGTAATTCCATTGTAATTGATTCTCAAAAACAACCTCTCAACAAAATGAGTAAACCTGTTTTGTACTAAATCCTTTCTGCATGACTCTCGAATATGACTTTGATCGTGAAATGGGGTCCGGATACTAGTTTGGGCCATGTAGCTTATAAACAGCGATCTCAAGGAGATTTTGACGTTCACAACTGTTAAACTCTCAGAAGAAGCGACAGAATCGGAGCGATTTTGAAAAAGATTCAATTTCTTATGGGCATTGCATCAACCAACTCTAGAATTTTCGTTGCGACGCCAATGCACTGTCACAGCAGACAATATATCTGCGCGGGAGATGGCAGAAAAATTTCAATCTTAAACCAGGAATTTCATGATTCTGCACAACTACGGCTCTTTTGAAACATTCGTGGGTTATACATGAAATGCTATAACTCCCAACTGTAAGTCAATAAGGGAGAATTTCGCGAATTATAACGCACAGATCCGTAACTTAAGGATACAGTTTAACAACACCATCCGAAAATGATGAAGTTTTGACATCTAGAGCATCAGACATTCACTCTAGCACCATAAACGACACGTTACCGACCGAAAATTCGTAAAACTCACGTACTCACATGATACCGCACTAAAGACGATGATACATACAACTGCTGCCAGTAAAGTAGTGCTCGCAATGAATAAATAGTAAAGAGAATATAAAATTAAATAATTTTTCCATAAACAAAGATTGAAATTGTTTTTCTAGATGCTTGTTTACGATATTTCATAGTTTATAACAAGAAAGAACAAACTTGAAGTTTCTACCATATGGAAACTTTCGGAAATTTAGAAATTTACAAATTTTGTCACCGTGGAAATATTTTTTCCAAAATTACAAATAAATTTGCAAAAGAATTGTGAACCTGACCAAATTTTATCTCAAATTTTTCTACATGGAAAATTGAAAAATGGGTTGAACTTGCTGATTTATAAACTAAATTGATTAGTTTCCAATCAGTATCTGCTAATCTGATCGGAAAAAATTATAAAATTTGGGTGTACTTCCAAAAAGGTGATATTCCCGATTTCCTTTACTGGTCGCAGATATGATATTGGGTAAACGCCTGCCCCTTTTTCAGGTCCCATAAGGGCGGGAAGGCACCCCTGTTATTGGCTACGGAAATAATTTTTGTCAATCCCCTACCCCTTTTCCATGTCTCGTGGGAGGCTGGAAGGCTACCTTCTAACTGGTCACAAAAATGATGTTGATCAACCGCCTACCTTTTATCCAGATCCCGTAGGAGGCAGAAAGGCAACCCTCTTACTGGTCACAGAAATAATGTTGATCAAACGCCTTCCCCTTTTACAGGTCCCGTGGGGGCCGGAAGCCATCCCTGTGATTGGCCACAGGAATAATTTTGGTGAAACCCCTTTTCCAGGTCCCGTGGGAGGCTAGAAGGCAACCTTCTTACTGGTCGCAGAAATAATTTTGATCAAACGCCTACCTCTTTTCCAGGTCCCACGGGGGCGGGAAGGCATATCTCTTACTAGTCACAGAAATAATGGAATTCAAACAGTTTGAGACAAGAAAGAGTAATGACATCTAAAACTTTTATCCAAAACTTCTTTTCAATTTTGCAAATTAGATGGAATAAACTCAAAGAGCCCTGATTTCATGGTTTTTTTCATGATTTCACCATGGAAATGAAATTTGCGAAAATTTTTAGTATCATATTCGTAATTGGCGCATTAAAATACATAGGTATACGCAGTTTGACGGGAATCGAGAATATTACTATTTCGGAAGCTTATCCTAGAATTTTTTATTAGGTCTGCAAAACTAGAAATCACGTGGAAAAACTATTTCAATATTCACTTACCAAGAAACAAATTATGTATCCCATTTATTTATCGCGAGAGATGCTTGATTCCTTAATCACCTAATTTCAGACATTTCTTTTCAGAAATCATAAATGAATGTGCAAAAAGTGGTCAGTTGGTCGTAGGGGCTAAAGCATGAGCTTTAGACCTACGCTGTCTGGTTGTGGGTTCGATTCCTGCCTCATACTCTGGAAGAGCTTCGGCGGGCCACGGAGAGTCGTGAGCCCATCACTCCTCAAGTTCTTTAAGTTCTCTAAGTATTGAGTAGCTGTTGCTCTTGGTGGTTCGGAACCCACCTTGAACTGCTGGTCCCCCTCACCCCTGAGTTAGTGGTGAGGTGTGCGGAGGAATAGAGAGAAGGTTATGCCGAGATTCTCAAAATTGTAGCAGGGAGAGAGTAAAAACAAATATTCCAAATAAATGTGCAAAGAAATTCTAAACCTGACCAAATTGCATGGTTATTTATATTCAAGATTGCAGAAATTATTAAAGTACTAAATTTATATATAGTTATAAAATGAAAAGTTTTCAATAGTTTTAGTTTTTGCAATCTCCAGGAAGATCAAATGGATAAACGAATTTCTATATTTCCTGAAGTTATAAATTTCGAACTTTGTAAATTTCTAAATTGTTAAAAGTTTCCATCTACTAGAAACTCTAAATTTGTTGTCCCTTGTTATAAACTATGAAAAATCGTGAACAATCATCTGGAAAAACAATTAAAATATTCTTTCATGCAGAAATAGTTTAATTTTATATTCTCTTCACTATTTATTCATTGCGAGCACTAATTTACCGGCAATAGTTGCATGTTGGATTGCTTTAATGCAGTGTCGTGTGAGTACGTGAGTTTTACCAATTTTCGGTCTGTGACGTGTCGTTCATGGCGCTACAGTGAATGTCCGATGCTCTAGATATCATATCTTCATGATTTTCGGATGGTGTTGTTGAACTGCATCCCCAAGTTACGAATTTGTGCGTTATCAATCGCGAAATTCTTTCTTGTTGACTTATAGTTGGAGGTTAATGCCGCAGTAGTGCATAATCATGAAATTCAATAATATTACCTGGAATTCCACGTTTTTGGTCGCCATATTGGATTTTCTGTTCTGAAAGTTCAATTTCGACAATCCATTCGCATTCAGCGAAATGATTTCCAGAATTATTTAAAAATAAACATGTTGATGAGTTGCGATTTGTCAAAATCCTTGTTAGCATTTCTCTTACGCATGAATAATATTATTTTAATAACAAATTGTACTTACAATTCAAAAACACGAATGAAACACAAATGAGTTGGAAAGTAGCCATGATAAGCTTCATTTCTATTTAGAAGAAGTAACAAGCCATTGAATGATTGAAAAAGTCACGCTTTATTTATTCTTCCTAAGGATAGATTAGAAGGATGAGATTTATCTATCAAAGAACTGAAAATTTCTCACATGCGCTGTGTTTTTCCTCTTCTAGACATTCAGAGACGAAGAGAGATTTGAATCATAATCCCTATCTACCCTTCTCGCACATATACAAATATTGATTAAGATGAAAATCAGTGTACCTATGAAGATAAGAACATAGCAGCAGTCGTCTGGAAGATAAAAATTAGTTTCTATCAAACCTAAGTTGAATTGTTAGAAAAGGAAATTAAACTTGTTAAAAGAGACCGCGATGCCTATCAAAACCCCTTAATCCGTTCTACGGGATTCCAAAAAATTCGGAAGATTTGAAGTCTTTTAGGGTTTAGTTGGTTAGAGTTGACTGCAAGAAAGTCCAAGTCGAAGTAAAGAAGATGGCTGTGCAGGAGGTGAAACGATTTGGGTACCAGGATTTTCTATTCTGGAAGAACAGAGAAGCGAGCGGTCCTATATAGGAGAGAGTAAGGATGGAAGACGAAACCCTTGAATAACAGAACTCGTTCACTAGTTTAAACATTCCTCCTTTGAACAGTACTCTCCAAGTTCGCATCCCTTTTTTTCTTTCAGCTTTCCCTCTGTATGCCAATCAATAATCTCAGTTGAGATGAATAGAATTAATAAAAAAAAAAAAAAATGGTTAAACCGACTGAGAATATCATACAGAACTTCGTCGGGACTGTGAATATTCGAAGTTCTCCTTTAGCATTACAGATATACCTATATATACCAAATTTTGGTATCGCCAATTTTAGCCGCAAAGCAGCGCGGCGAACGCGCTTGTTTCCATGCATGGCTGCCATTCAAATTCAAAAACGAAAAACGTAAACGATTGAGTGATAAATGATTGAGTGATAAATGATTGAATAATGATTGATTGATGATTGATTGATTGAATATTGATTGGCGATTGATTGATGATTCATTGATGATTGATAATGATTGATTGATGTCTAATTGATGATTCATTAACGATTGATTGATGATTGATGATGATTGACTGATGATTGTTTGATTATTGATTTATGATTGATTGATAATTGATTGATGATTGATTGATGATTGATTGATGATTGATTGATGATTGATTGATGATTGATTGATG
>WSXT02113292.1:0-11138 GCA_011762715.2 Neuroterus valhalla
GCTCTGAAAACAGCAACTTCTGGCTCGCTTCACACGCTCGAAAACCCGTGGTTTTCATGCATGTGTTGAAGAAAAAAGATTTTTACACTGATATTCGAAAAAGATGTGTGGCCTGCAATACCTATGCATTTCAAGATAAGATGAAGATTTTAGATTTTTCACTGATAAATTAGTAGGTATAGTATTTGCATCACACTATAAAAATATCTGTGAATAATTCTTTCTGATATTAGTCCAGGGCTGCCAAGGACTAACGCACTTTGAAAAGTGACAAAAGTGACTAATTTGAGCTAAAAAAATATATGTAGATGACACTCCTTTAATATTTTGTTCCATACATTATCAATCATCTTTTTCATTCCTCCAATGAATATTAAATTTTGCCGATTCATGTGACGCAAACACAAACAAACACCGTAGTGCGCATGTGACAGATGCCGCTATACACCGCTACATACCGCTCTCAGTGGGGATCAGAGGATGGTGGGAAAGAGTTTGCAAGTTCACACCACGCCCTAAAAAGCTACCACTCCAAAAAATTACAAGAAGTTACTTAAGCTGACTAATGTTTACACACAAAAAGGCCTTTCATGTTCATAGAAACACCTATCAACTTCAAAATTTCGATTTGATAATACATATTTTTGATCGGCTTGCATTGACAAGATTAGATTAGATTCAAGAGCTGAATTTGTGGGTAGATACTAAGGTCACAATTTCCATAATGAATTTAACAAGTCATGAACATTTTTATTCAGTTGTACAAGCTAAACAAATCATTAACACAAATGCCTTTTCATATTCCACAATGATTTACGATAGGATCCAGAAAACGGGAAAATCCCGAACTATAATAACTTGAACTTCAATAATAAATAGAATTTTAGAATTCGATAAAAAGGAGAATATAATTCTCAGTAGTTATCGGGCGGAGTTTGAAAGATCTGAAAACTCCAATATGACCTTTTCCCGCAAAAAAGTGATTTATAGTGACTGTTTCTTGAAGAGAGTGACTCATAGTGACTGTTTCTAAAAAAAAGTGATTAAAAAGTGACTTGGGAATAAAAAGTGCTTAAGTGACTGAGTGGCAGCCCTGGATATTACTAGTTCCAGAAGTAGAATTTTACTAGACAACATAAATAGAGAAAATACTCCAATAGTCTTGTACAGTTACCCTATCAACAGGTTCAATTAAATTTGTAATTTGGATTGTGAGTAAGACAATAATAAGAATCCTACCTTGTGACCCTGAACAATTCATAGATTGACCGTTCTGTCCACCATTATGTACTGGAGACGGATACCTGAAACACAAAAAATGATTCCTCTTATTATACTAATATACATAAACATTTTTGTGATTTTGAAAGAATTATGTTTATGGAATATTGAACATCGTGACTTTAAAAGTTGCACCACACAAGACACAAACATTTTCAGGACAAAAAAAAAGAATCCTTTTTTCAATAATGATATTCGGTATATGTTTGGAGCATCACCCATATATACAGTTTTACTTCCTCCTTTGATCGCGGTGCTCGCCTCTTTGTGCAACCGCATTGCTCGCTGTTGTTCGCACATCTCTTGTAGCATTTTCCACTTGTTGCACTGCTGCGTGTACTCAGTATGTATTGAGTGAGATTATCTCAACAATATTATTGATTGAAACTTGTATTCAGTGCAGTTGATATAGTCGAGTGGGAAATTCTTTTAAAGCCCATCAATGAAAATGTGTTAAAGGGTCTTTTAACACGACCCCGTTAAAGGGACAAGCTTTTGATTTTCTTTATGATAATAAACAGTGCTGAAATATGTATTTGTTTCTATTGTAAATAGTATATAACACAAGAAACTTCAAATGTGTAATTCAAAATTGTACTTAAAACAACATTTGTTAATAAGAAAAATTAGGAAAAAACATTTCATTCATTTGAACGTTCAGAACTTCCAGGACATTAAAATGTCAAGAGTATAATTATGATAGTTATCTGGTGTTAGTAAAAGGAATAACGAATAATTATGCAACTATAATCTTTAGCACTGATTCAGGGTGGCGATTCGGCGAACGATTTCATATTTCCAGGCTCTTCACGGTCAAGTTTTCCAATTTTCCCGGACAACTAGAAGTAACATTTTTATTTACATTTATTTTCATGCATAACGTTCATTCATAACAAATTTTACCACAACATATCAACGATTGCAGAATAAATCAGTTTTGAAAAGAACACTCAAATTTTCAAAATAAAAATATAATTCTTTTAACAAAAATTGGAGCAGTTGAACTTACAATTAAGAAAATTCAATTGAAGATAACAAAAAAAAACGTGTTTTCAACAAAATAGATCAATTTTAACCAATGTGATGATTTTTCAAATAAGATTATCAATCTCCAACCAGAACAGGTAAATTTCAGACCAAGAAGATGAATTTTCAACTAAAAAGATGAATATTTAACTGAAGCACTTCAATTTTCAACCATAAAGGTCAATATTCAAACAAAAAGAGTAATCTTCAAACAGAAAGAATAATTTTCAAGAAAAAATACAATGTTTCAACAAAATAACCGAATCTCGAACTCGAAAAATAATTATTTCCAACAAAAAATGGACCAGCAACATTTTTAGTTTGAAAAACCAATTTCAAACCAAGCATAAGTGCTTTATAATAAAACAAAAAATCTTCAACTGAAGGAGTTGAGTTTTCAAGAAGATAAACTAACTTTTACTGAAAAAGATTATTGTCAACAAAAATTTGATTACTCAAATTTTTGATTGAAAAAAATGGATGTTTCATTCAATAAATGATTTTTGAACTAAAATTATGTAATTTTCAATTGGAATAAGTTTAATTTTGAATTGAAAAAATATTACTTATAACAAAAAAAAAAATTAAATTTCGAACAAATCATCAGATTTTTACACAAAATTATGAAGCATGAAAAAAATTGTAAATGTGTAACTTAAGTTGTTGATTTTAAAACCAGAAAAACGAATTTTTAACTGAAATGATGAACCTTTGACTAGTATGGTTCAATTTTTGCCAAAAAATTAATTTGCAACCAAAAAATACAATTTTTCAACAAATTGGTTGAAATAAAGGTAAAAATTGTAGAACAAAAATGAAATTATATTTTTGTCCTAAAAAATCAATTTTAAACAAAATTTTCAACAAAATATGTGAAGTTTCAACGAAATAATTGAATTTTCTGTTCAAAAAGACAAATTTCCACCGAATTGTCGAATTTCGAACTAGAAAAGATAAATTTTAGACTTCAAATAAAACAGTTAAATTTTCAGTTGAAGTTATTGATTTTCAAACAAACTGATGGATTTTCAACCATAAAAATGAACTTTCCAAAAAAAGGCGAATCTTCCGCATACTACATAAGTTATCAAAGAAATAGTTTAATTTTCAAATTCAAAAATCAATGTTCAACTAAACACTTTAATTGTCACAACAAAAAAAATAAATTGATTTTTTACAAAGCAGTTACAATTTCAACCAGAGGTGAATTTTGGATCGAAATGATGCAACTTGAACAGAAAAATTGAGCTCTCAACAAACAAGTTTAAATTTTAAACAAGTAGTTAATTTTTCAACTAAAAGTATAAATTTGCAATGAACAATTTACAAAAGTTTCCTATCATCATTAAGAAAAATTTCCATTTGGAATACTACTTCTACTCTAGAGACTGCTTGAAGTACTTTTTTCATTTAAAGTTAAGAAGAGGGGACTTCAAAATTGTGACGGATTTCGAATTGTAGGAACGATTTTTAAAAATTCCTTTCTTCTAAATCCGAATTATAATTGGTTTAAGAAGTTCCCTGCCCTAAAGTAAAAACTATAATTATTTTCCAAAATTCCTTGTCCCAAGTCAGATGAATAAGGAAAAGGAAATAAAATGTGATAAATAATTTTTTTTTTTATTAAGATAATAATTCATTCTGTATGTTTAGGCTATCATCAATTCGATTATCAAATATTTGAGTCAGCTAAAAAAATCTCACAGAGAAACAAATTTGCAAAACGTTTTTCTTGTAATGGAGAAAAATTGTTCCTCTCATGAAGGATAGATATGTTCAAATATCTGAGAATCAGATTAAAGGAACGTTACATTCTCTAAATAAAATATGATCTCTTCTTGATTCATGAGAAGGCGGTAATTTCTAGTATTTTTTCGGTAGAATTTTTAAGTCTAGGTTGAGTCGAGTGAATTCACGGTTTTTTAATTCAATTCCCGATCATTTCCCGGTTTTTTACCGGTCAAAAAAATTTCCGGTCATTTCCCGGTTTCCCGGTCAAGCCGACACCCTTTCATTGCAGTTACAACTACACTCTTAGCAAAATCTTGTTAAATTTTAAAGAATTTAAACTGGAGCTTTATTTTTGTTTGAAAATTTAGTCATGCGGAAAATGTGTGTACATATAATTTAATGATTGTAACGCATAGAGGAAAGTCGGTGAGTTTGGAACATCAGTACGTTTTAAAAAAAGTCAATTTAAAAATATTGCATGAGGTAGAAACATACGTTTATTAGTTAGATATGTTACATTGGAGTCTAAAAACATGTTCAACCAATAAACAAACATTTATAGCGGATTAAATATGTTCTGATGGACTATGTCCAAGACGTACTGCTGTCCCAAACGTACCGACTTTCTCCTATAGAAAAATAGTCTCCAGCATAACATGATTTAAAAGTTTAAGGTTGTGACCTACATTATTCCCATGACCAGTCAGAGGAGTGCCTTCACACCCCCACGAGACTTGGGAAAAGAGGAAAGTATGTGACCAACATTATTTTCATGGACAGTCTTTTGCCTATTTGCTTTGAAAGCAGACTTCGAATTTTATGTTGGGAAGAGATAACGCACTTCTGTCCCTTTCGAGGGTGAGAGATGCCGCAGGGAGACAATTCGGCAATGTAACTATTGGAACCGAAAACGTGTGAGAGACTAGGTGTAAACGGACAGGGGCCATGTGGACCTTCCTTGGCTCATATCGTGTGAAACTTGTACGTGTTCCTAGGCTCTATTAGAGCAAGATGTTTTCGAGTTCAGGGTTCAGGGGGTACATCCGGGTCTTCCGGGCAACTTCTTTTTTTTGAAGTCATTTTGAATAATTGAAAACCATCCTGAATATTATTAATATAATTAATTAAAACCTTACAAACATTAGACATAGCAAAGTGTATTCTTCTAACTAATCGAGAGAATATGAAAACTTAGGGGGATCATATATGAACCAAGGCTGTACTAATTGCAGTACTCGTCAAGGTCTCAGCCAGTATCTGAGCTAGCAGGACGGAAATATTTTTAAGAATGGCAAAGTGGAAGAAAGCCGAATGTCATTTTCTACGCAATCTCAGTGAAGACAAATGTTTTACTTAAATGTCTTCTCTTTAGGGGGAAGATTGTTCTTTCTTGAAAACCATTTCCCGGTGCGGTATACACGTGCAGAGAACTTGACGCCGGAAAACAAGAACAAATTTCAGTGCATTAGCCGAACATGACGTCCTATGCATAACAACCTGAAGGTAATAGCAAAGTTTGTTCACCTATGAAACTGGAGTTTGCAAAGTTTATGATAAACGAAAAATGAGAAAATGTTCTTAACCAAAATTTAACCCATGAATTTAGTAGATTTTGATGTCAAATAAATGTAAATAAAAGTTTCATCCCCTTATCTGCCGGGAAAGCAGTCAATTTTAATCCCTAAGTATTAAGAATCGATAGGAAAATTCTAAAATGTGTTAAGAGCTTCTTACCTAAAATATTTCATACGAATTTTTCATATTTTGATGGTGAACAATTACGAAAAAAAGTTCCAAGCCCCTTGCTAACAGGGAAAGCAATCATTTTCAACTCCTAAATTTGAAAAATCCACGAAAAAATTCTGAACTGTATTTAAAGCTTAAAATCTTGGAAACGAATTTAGTAGATTCTAGTCAAAAAATAACAGTAAAAAAAGTTTCATCAACTTAGCTGCTGGAAGAATAAGTCATTTTCAACCCCTAAATCTCAAAATTTGATCAAAAATTCTAAAATGTGTTCAAAGCTTACTACCTAAAATTTTAAACATGAATTTAGTAGAATTTGTTAGCAAATAATTGAGAAAAAAAGTTTCACCCCCTTACCTGCCAGGGGAAGCAGTCATTTTCCACCCCTATATCTCAAGAAACGATCGAAAAATTCTAAATGCGTTCAAGCCTTAGATTTAAGGTAAGAAAATTGAAACAAATTTTTCGAATTTTTCGAACTTCGAAAAGTTTCGGATTTTTTGAATGATTTTTTATATTTAGGGGTTGAAAATGACTGCCTTACCCTGAAGCTAAAGGGATAAAACTTTTCTTACAGTTATTTGCAATCAGAATCTACTAAATTTGTGTTCGAGATATCAGGTGAGAAGCTTTGAACACATTCTAGAATTTTTGCTTTTTCATAGGAAGTTTTGTAGCAATGGCAACAATTTCAAAAAAAAATTTGAATGGTTTGATTAAACGTTCCTTATTTACAAAAAGTTTATCACAATGTTCTAAACAAACATCCGGATCTTTGTGTGGATTTGTGTATTTCACACTTTTTTGTGAACAGGATAACTTGAAGATGGCTACAGATAAGTTGATGAAACTTGGCAGACTTATTTTCGACCGCTAATATCTCAAAACTTACCTTAGAATTCCCGAGAATATTTATTACTTTTTTTCTTAGCACTTTGGTAATGCTAAAAAAGGGTTTTTTTATAGAAAATCTTTTTTCATCAGCAGATTTCACAGTTGATGCCAGTGTGGTAAAGATTCCTTAGTTCGAGACGTGTGAGTGGACCTTTTATAATAATAAGTTTCACTGGTTTCATTAAAAATTTTAGAAGTTATGGCCATTTATAATATTTTCCAAATAGTTTTCTTATAGTAAAATTTGTTCCAGACACATAATTCACAGTTGATTAAAAAAAAAAAAAAAATCCTTGGGTAAAGACGAATCGATTGACCTGCAATATTAATAAATTTCATCTGATAGCACATAATTCAAATTTGATACAGAAACTCAGATAATTCAATGGTTCAAGACGAATCGATTGACCTGTAACATTGATACATTTCATAAAAAAATATGGGAGTTATGATCATTCATAGTATTTAGGAAATGACTTTTTTATATGGTAAAATTTTTTTCAGACACCTAATTTCAAGGTTACGTAAGAAACTAAAAAAAATTTCTTGGTTCGAAAAAATCAATTGACCTATGATATTGATAAATTTAACCCTTAAATGTCACACGTCAAAAAAATGTCAGTAAATGACACACGGGGTTGATCGCACCCCAACTGCAAATAATTTCTCGAATTGTACATATTCGCGGTAATACCTACCTAAACTTATTGTGGGTGTCCCTCAAAGCCTTGCGAACAGTATTATCTTGCTCTTATTGTAAAATGCAGATGCTCATATAGTTAAAAATAATGCAATAATTGAAAAAGTGAAAAACAGACACTTCGTAGTATCTTTTTTTCAGTTTTTGATATTTTTTTATGAAACTTTCACGGAAAACTCATTTGATAGTGCTGTTTAGCGTAAAATAAGTCTCAGTATCTAAATTTGAAAAAAGGTATTTATTTGAAGGAATGAAGTAGAAAAATGGAGGGTGAAAGAAACACAAATATAGAGTCATGTACACTCATTTTATTCGCTACAAAAATCATCAAAAAGA
This sequence comes from Neuroterus valhalla, assembly GCA_011762715.2. NCBI lineage: Eukaryota > Metazoa > Arthropoda > Insecta > Hymenoptera > Cynipidae > Neuroterus > Neuroterus valhalla. Next base: position 7,715 of record WSXT02113292.1, read on the forward strand.
TATTGTAAGCGAAGAATACAAAAAAATAACATGCAAAGAATGTTTAGTAAACAAAATATCGAAATCTTAGAGTATTTACCCTACTCCTCGCCCACACAAGCAAGGCACAAATAGATGCGATGCAAATCGCACATCGCTCTGGTGCACGAAGGACAGATTTGTTTGGTTTTTCTGTCTCTCATGGCAGCACGAAGTTGATTTGAAGCAATAGTTCTAGAAATTTCTACGGTCAAAAAAACCATGGGGTGTAAATCACCCCGTGTGTCATTTAAGGATTAAGGTTGGTATGATCATTTATATCATTAGAAAAATCGAGTTTCGTAGTTAAATTTCCATCTGAAGCAAATACATTTCTAACGGGAAGTAAAGTGCTCGTGAATTTTCGAGATATTTGAGGGTTGAAAATGACAGCCTTCCTTCCCCAGCGGATAGAAGGGTGATATTTTTTTCACAATTTTTTTCTACCAGAATCTAGAAAATTCGTATTTAAGATTCCAGTTAAGAAGCTTTGAGGACATTTTGGAATTTCTGAAATCCCTTTCTGATACTTATAGGGGTTAAAATTGACTGCTTCCCTGGCAGGTAAAGAGATGCAACTTTTCTTACAATCATTTGGTATCAGGATCTTCTAAATTCACGCGTTCGATATCAAGTAAAAACATTTTTAATTTTTTGTTTACCATAAACGTTGCAAGTTTCACGTTCACTTCCGGTACTCGCCACACACGTTGAAGGAGAAAAGGTATGAGAAGGTAAAATTTTGAAAAGAGAGGCTAAAGCGCTTTAAATCCGCGACTATAATATCAGGATATATAAAAAAAAATAAAAAAAGATCCATGTTAATCATATTTAGAGTGCAGGTATGGCCTTTTTAAGGATAAAGAAGAAACTTTGGTATAAGAAGCTGAAAATGAAAGATTCGAAAAAAGACAAAAACGCAGCAATTGATGGTTGCTTTCTTTTTTGTCAAACGTGGTATCCCATTAAAAACTTCCCTATTTGTCCCCATTTCAATTAGGGCAGTGTTCAAATACTTACTAGAATAACTGGCCTAGTGAGTCTGGTCAGGACCATTCCAGGCACTGCTCAGATTGTCCATTCTTTGTGACCACAAAAACTATGATCGTCTAGTTAAGCCCCAATCTTGTACTTGAGACAGACTTCAGTTGGGCCCTGATTCAAATAAAAAAACCAAAAAATTCGAGGCAGGAACTATTCGATTCCTAGTTAGTGTGGCCCTCTTCTTTTCTACAATTTGTTGGTAGAGAATTCGTTTTTTTTTGTTTTTTTTTTTTGAGAATTGTATTATTTTGTCATAAATTTCATTTGTATTTTGTTGCAAATTCGTCTTTTTGGGTTCGAAACTCAACTAATTTGGTGGAAAATCGAAAAAGAAGGTTGGGAATGATCTTGTTCGTTTGACAATTTATATTCAAGGGTTTGAAAATTCGACTATTTTGCGAATCATCGGTCTTTTTTACTTAAAAGTTATCAATTCGCGTAAAATTTGTTTTCTTCTTGACCAAAAATCTCTTCTGATTGGAAAGTAACTATTTTGGTCCAGAATTTGACGAATTTTTGTTAGAAAGGACCTATGATGTCAAAAAATTCATATTTTTTCTTCTTTGGTCTGAATTCTAACAATTTGGTTGAGAATCAGCTCGGAATCAGCCTTTTTTTGAAGCTTCAATAGTTCAGTTAAACTTTTCGTTGCTCTTGACCAAAAAATATTTTATGGTTGAAAATTTGAACTTTTGTAGAAAAATTCAACTATTTTGTGGACAATGTATCTATTTTATTGGAAATCTAACAATAAGGGAAAAAAAAAATTTTCACTAGAAAATCTTTTTTTTCAAAAATTTAACTCCCCTGTTGAAAATTCATCTATTTCAGTACACAACTAAATAACTTGGTTGAAAATGACCAATTTTGCGGAAAATTCATGTTTTTTGGTTGACGATTCAACTGATTTGTGGATATTTCATCTTTTCAGCCCAAGAATTGAACGATTTTTCTTGAGAGTGACATACATCCTTTTTATTTGTAAATTGGATTTTTTGTTGAAATTTCGTCTTTTTGGCTTGAAAATTCAACAATTTTTTTCTAAATTTATCTATTTTTTTTTAAGGATGAGTTTGTTAAGAAGGAACTTTTTTGTTTATATGAATTTTCTCTGCTAAGAATTTATATTTTTGTATTGAAAACTCTATGGTTTTGGGAAGAATTCGTTTTTTTTTGGTCGAAAATTTAACAATATGTTGAAACTTCCTTTCGGTTCGGAAATTTATCTGTTTTGTAAAAAATGCGTCTCTTCGGTTGGAAAATTTTATCTTGAAAAATCTTTTTTTTTTGTTTAAAATTCAAATTCTTTGTTGAAAATTGAACTAGTTCGATAGAGAATTCAATTTTCGTCAAAAGTCAATCTCCTCGGGTTGGAGACTCAACGGTGTTGTAGGGAAAATCTCTCTTGTTCAACATTTTTTCTTTTGCTAAAAACTTCATCTTTTTTAGTTGAAAGTGCGACTGTTTGGTTGATAATTAATCTGTTTTTGTAGATTATTTCATTGAGATTCAGTTTTTTTCCGCTGATAATATTTTTTTACTGGAAATTTAATGAAGCTTTTTTTGGTTAAAAACTGATCGTTCTTGTTTCAAATTGAACTGTTTTGTTGGAAGATTGTTTTCTCCTTGTAGTCGAAAATAATATTTCTAACTAGAAATTCAATAACTATATTTCTAGTTAAAAATTGATGCATTAAAGTTGAAATAATTGATTGAAAATTGATGTATTTTGTTGAAAATTCATTAACCTTATACTTCAACATTATAGAATATTCATCAATTATTTTTAGAACTTCATTTTTCAAGTTGGAACATAGTTGTATCATCAATAATCAGTAATATTTGCTGAAAACCTATAAAAGAATGTAACTCTATCAAAAGCATATGTCTATATATAATTAAATAGTGGAATTCCATTTATTCATCTTGCAAAGTTCATTAAATATAAATCAGGTAATAGAAAGGGCCTAAAGTCTAGACGATAGAAGCGCTAAAGAACTAGTGCGGCCCTCTCAATTTCTCCTGATCAGCGCCCGAACAGAAATAGGGAACACTATGATGTGCCCTACTAGATCCCAATCTCAATTTTTACAAGGGATAGTGGAAACACGGCGCACAGTCACCATAAAAAACGCTTTTTCGGTTCTTCTACTTAGTTCCTGGTACAACCAGGTATGTTTGCCCCAATAAGTCATACAGCGACTCCGAAGCATCTGCCTCAAGCTCGACATTTGGTTAGGTTAGCTCTGAGATTAGCCATCTGTATTGTTAAGATGGACGTAGCGATGGCTTAGTTGACCTACAATAGGAGTGTACCAGCAAGTCCATTTTTTCAGTGAAGAATAGTAAAATCCAAATTGTA
>WSXT02113303.1:0-11138 GCA_011762715.2 Neuroterus valhalla
GAAGTGTGTCGCTCTGACAGCGACACAGCGTGTTTGGTAGTAAGTGCAGCGCTGTCAGAGCGCTACGTGTAAACTTCAGACCACGATACTCTTTATATCGTGTTAACAACGACAAATTAACCTTGTGACCACTCTAATATTGCTACCCTAGCAATATGGAGTTTTCCGTGTTGCTTCTTATCGATCTGAAAATCCGAACCGCAGGAAATTTTGATAGGAAAACGGTTGATTCCGAAGAGAAATTACATTTGAAATTTTGAAAAACATTGAACACGAATTTTATTGTTTATTTCACAATTTTGATTATTTGAATTCGCGCGCGCTTCGCACCAGAGTTTGCGGTTCACTGAAAATGGAATAAATCGAATCGTTTTCCGAATCAATGTATATTGTTTGCATAATTTAACATAATCAAAATCTATTGTTAACTTGTTCATTTAATTGAAAGGTCGATTCAGTGCGAGTTAACTTTTTATAGGAATGAATTTAATTCACTTTACTTGAGAAAATCTTCTACGTCCGACACGAGTTTCAGAAAGTCTCTTGATGACACAATGACGGCCGAGAGCTGTGAGACAAAATCTGATGTGCCGCACGCTCGTTCACATTTTTATTTTATAAGTTTATTCCTGGTGCAATCCTTTGCCACGTTTACATTGAAAATTTGAATTGAAGATTCAATTAATTGTAGATTACATTGCCTGGTCTTGATTTCCCATCATGCTAAATGTTAAAATCTAGGGGAAAAGACTAGGCATGCATATATATGACTAAAACTGTACATATATATTGTGCTTTCTACTTTAATGCGAATTCGGGTAATCACTGTTGGGATCATAAGAAAACCTAATGCCTGTGATGTAATAAAAAGATCTTCACGAGACATTTCCGTTTTTTTTCAAATAATATATGTTGATATATATAAGAGAGACGCTCTTATAATTTACTGCGCTTATATTATTGCAAGTTAATTAAAGTTCACAGCCTGCCTAGCCGTCTTTTTCAGCAGAACAAACTTCATCTAACAAACTGGCATTTCCAGGGAGCAGCAAATATTTTTAAAATTTTTCGCAAGTGAACTGTTTCATATCAAAAGAACTGTAATGAGATTACGAATTGTTGTAACGCTGAAGCGATCACGTTCATCGCTCCACTGTGTGTTAATCAGAGAAATTATTCTTTCAACATTTGCATTGTGCGCAGGAATAGAGAAAAAATACTGAGCAGTTTTGAGCAATCCAGAATGTGCATAAGAATTCGTATTGCGGAGGAAAAACTCAGAAATTTTGCTGCTGGCATTCTGTTCTTCAATGAACTTCAATTTTAGCTCAGTTTTTCTTTCGAAAATTTAGCCATTTGAAAACCTTTATTCCAGAAAATGGCTCGACCCACTTTTGTAAATAAGCTTCAGCATTCTCGTAAACATCCAAGGTAGATACCTCGAATGACGGCATCACATCTAGAACCTTTGCCTTCTTTTCATATTTGCCAAAAAATTAATTTGACTTCAAGAGGAAGAAATTTTCAATCGATTTTGTCGCTCAGGTAATCAATGATATCATCGAGTGCAGTAATTGTGTCCAAGCAACTGTTGTCTTTTCTTCCTAAAATTTGAATCTCGTCATGAAAGACGTTCGTAAATAAATGCACCAGCAAGAGAAAAGCTCTTGCTAATCCATTACTGAAAAAAGAAACGCGTAATTTTGGGAGTTGGTTTTGAGGAGTGGAATATGATTGCAATGGTTCTAACCACGAAGTGCTACAAGGAGACCGCACGCCGTACATTTCGCCTGGCGCCAGTTTGCGATCGCCTGTTTCGGATTTTCATCTCTCCCCAGATAGAAGCGCCTTTTCAGTGGAAATATACAATTACAAATTATTGTTTGCTAGGAAGTGTCAAGCGTGCCAAGCAGAGAGTCAAGGTTATGTCTAGTGTCAGTTGGTGCCACGCACAAAGTGATAATGTGTATATAACTGTATTAATTATACGAATATTGCTATTACAATTGGAGGATAGATTTAATAACTATAGGAAGTAAGTGTATGCATTGGTAATCTTTTAAATACCTTAAAAAGAATAAAAATTGCAACGGGTATTTTGAATGATTTTGAATTAACCTCGTTTTATTATAACGTGTTATTGCTCCAAACTTGTTCAAAAATGAGATCGCGAGCCCTGTAAATTACAGTGTAATACCATGTTTCTTTTCCGGTGTGAAACACGATATGTAAAATTGATATGTTCCAGGTTAAGCTGAAGAAATTTACGAGGAAGAATGAGAAGTTCAGAAGAAACATTTACTTACAAAATGTGTCGGAACGACTTGGAGCAAACGAAATTGCCTTCTAACAGGTGGTGTTATATCAAAGGAGACAATGACTTCTTTGGGTTTGTAAAAGTCGAGTATGATGCGGATGCAACTATTAGTAAGAAGGCCGTAGTGCTGAATGATTTGAGTGTAAAAATGATTATAAATAATAAAATTGAACCTCTTTCTGAATTTATAAAAATGACGAGTATTGAAGAACTTGTCAGTCTTCTGCAAACTATCGATGAAATTGAATAGATATTATTTTATACTAAGCAAGTAGCGTGATTGAATCTTGAAATTACATGATTGATTTAATCCAATAATTTCTTCTATAATTATGACTTGGCAAGTCTTATACAATTCACAATATTCTCTTTTCATGTACTGTATATACAATTAGACTTTTTACATGTAATTAATTTTTATGTATCGCCGCGAATATTTTTTTACTCGATTATTTTATAATTTTGTGCTCTATCGAGCATAGCATATTTTGTACACTTTTATAGTTAAAATAATGAAGATATCACAATTGATATTTGTAAATAGTCCAATTGAACTGAGATTAAAGATTCATTTATATTATAAAACAAATAGACAGTAAAGAAGAAGATTGGAATAAATAAAAATTTGTAACTGGGAATATATGTTTATTCACTTATAAATTACGCGTAAATAAATTTCAGGATGCTCTTTAATTAACATCTGTCTACAAAAGAAATTGAAGTTCTAATATTATGGATTAAAACCACGTTTAATGTTCGCCAAGTTGTACAAACTAATATCACATTTGAAGTCACTGCAGGTAGTTTTGACTGTTTCTCAAATTCGTGAACACAATTTTTACCTTCTTCACCGGTATAACGCCTTTGGCGGGCATAGTAGGACGTTTTGATAAAGCACATGGTTTCGTGTGGGGTACAGAGACTGAATTATTTTTGCTTTCTCTGCTGGCGGACCCTGTATCACACTTTTTTCTTTTGCGCGGTTCCTTTTTCTTAAACAGTACAGAATTTGAGCTATCACAGCAATTGTTTATGGTAGTATGCACCACAGGAAGCTTCTGATTTGGTTCAGAAGTCAATCTTGCAGCCTTTTTCTTTTCTCGACTTTTCTTTCTTACTTGTTTGTTATTTTTATTGGATTGTTTACAAATAAAGAATATCCTCATAGTCAAGTAGAACATACCCCGAAATGTAGCTGAGCGCGTACTCTGATGTTTCAGACATAGAATAATCATGCTCGAGCAATAAGTGCGATGCCTCGCCTAGTAGATACGATGTTCTACCTTTGTCCAAATTGTATAAACTATACCTTCCCACTGTTATTTCCTCTCACTTGTATCTTGGACGTCTTTTAGGTTGAGCAATGCATCCAAAATCTCAGTGCCTTCAACATTGCTTCCCTTCTGTGGTTTGATGAGAGAGCACGTCGACACCAGTTGATACATTTGCATGAATAATATTGAATGAGGATGGTCGTTTTCACCACAAGACTCACGCATCATGCCGAAGTATCTCTAGGACAGAAGATCTTTTATATTAACTCAGGAAATAATTTGTAACAAAAATAAGAGGGTGGCGTCTTAATGAAGAGGAAAATTGTTGGTAATTCCTAGGTTCGCAAAAAGAATTTCACGATCGTCGAAATAAACTCATAAAGCTGGGAATGTTGTTATATATTGCCATACAAAGTGAACTGTAAATTGAGGAACTGAAGGTTGAAGCTGAAAATTACTTATTCAAACGCTCTATGGTTTACACTTATAAAATAGGAGCTCCTAATACTTTTCAATTACAATTTTTTGAATGAAATGTCGTTTGAGTCTTTTATAAAACGTTTTCAATTCGAGACGCTGATAATTTTTTATAGTTTGAATCTTCCAAACGGCATTTCAAAATTAATTAATTCAACATTTACAAATAAAAATTAGGGCTCAAAGGGCTAAATTGAATATTCCCGAGCGTAAAAATGTATATAATACTTATATCATATTGCATTTATAACATATGACATAAAATTTGTAATACTCGAAGTATTCGGATAGATTTTGCTGATAAGAACTTGTGAAATCCACTGTCAAAAAATAAATGAACTGTTATTTCCCGTTCTACAAATATCCCTGGTCAGCAACCGCCCAGAGTTATTGATGAAAGTTCACCTCTACACAATCTTGATCAAAACGAACTGTCATGACGTAATTGAATCCGCACTTTGTCACGAGGAATCCGAAAATTTCCAACGCCGCTTGTAATGAAATTTTCAGTCCGTAGCAGCAGTTTTCAGTTAGAAACTCGTAGTTATTTTCTTTTGCTATTTCTTCCCATTTCTTGAGGTATTCAACGAAATTCGTTATAACCTAAATAATGGATGGAAAATTGATATGATTTTTGTTGATGACATTGCTTCGAAATTAGTGAAATAATACGTACGTTCCAAGCGTGATTACCAAGTGACATTGCGTCTCCTGTAGTTCTACTATTCATTGCTTTATTGAGACTAGTCACAGTTTTCCGAAAGACCTTAGCTCCTGCGCGATCTTCTAAATCTTCCAGCTTTTGAAAAGCTGGAAAAGTGTTTAAAATAAATATTATAATTTTGTTAGAAAAAATAACACTGATAAATTGGAAGAGAGTCATTACTGTGTTACACTTGAAATACCTCCAAGGCTAGCCCAACGTTAATCTTCTGATAGTACTTTGGATTGATGTGCTCCTTACGCAATTTGTAATTAACTTTGATCTCATATGATGATTCATCGAGCATTTCTAGTAAGGCGTACCAATGCTTCCTCGATATTGGTCCATCAGGTGTCTAAAAGTAGAAGTTTGAGTAATTGATTATTTCGTTTGGGACTTTCAGGCATTTTTCCGGGCGCTTAGAGAATTTCTCGAAAATTTCATGTTAACCTAATAAACTTTGCAGCATTTCGGAAATTGTAATCACATTTTATGTAATTGCATGGAGTTTTGTAATGATGCGAATTGCGCCTTCCTGTATATTTTCAAGGTATTGAATATGCGAAGAAAATTTAAGAGATTTTGAAGAATCTTCAACTAATTTCAATTGAGGATTCTCGTATATTTCCGAGGTATTTCCAAATTTATTGAATATTTTGAAGATTTTAAGATCTCCCCTAATCATAAGGTATGAATCGTTTCAAAGCTACTGCGAATATAAGCACCGTAAAAAAGGCACGATATGACAAAAATATATTAATTTGAAATTTATGATAGACAAACCTTGAAACTGTATATTTGCAATAAATCAAGCAAAATTAATCAGAGATAGTGACTTTGATGCCCTCGAAAATCACATCATATTTATCGAATTTCTGGTGATTTTCGCTAATTGAGGATAATCAGACAAGAATCATAAGCGACGTAGGTCATCGCAAGGATGAGGTATGCTTATGCGCTTCTCTGACACACCGAACTCCTTCCACATTGCCCTGTTCCAAGCTGCACCGTCAGTTACGACAGCATCTATGAAAAGGTCTGCTTTTTCTGACAGTGCAAGACCTTCTAAAATAATTTTATGTAGTACGGCTCTACTGGCACTGCCTTTGCCCAAAAAGCAACCAATTGTTTGCACGATCTTGCCCATAAATGGCTGAACATTATGTGCTCTGGTGTGAACTTGCCCAGATCTGTGAATCCTTCTACTTTTAAATTTAGTCTGCTGAAAGCTAAAGCTTCAGACAATTTTATTTCATCGAAAGCGAAAATTCATGGAACATATAATTCAGTAGAACTTTTTCAGCAACATATGACATTCGATAATCAAATTATCAAAGAAGAAAAGTATGATAAAATAAGTATACCTCGTCGGCTTTCTAAAGACATGGAAGCTGTTTTAATTTCCAAACCTTCGAAAATATAGGTTTGAAATCCGTACGTGCTTTGTATTCGTTGCATGCATCTAGACAAAGTGGTTGAGCATGGCAAAGTTAGTATACCGTCTCGTCTAAGTTGTTTGTAGACCCTCTCGCTCTTAACCCGCAAAAGAACACACTCGTATATCCACTGAGTTGTGTCTCTTATGCTTCACTTGGCTACTAACTTGAAAGGCCCAAAACAAGCTCGTACGGATAGTTGCTGTTTTGGTCGAAGTTTTGAAATAGCCTCATTGAGCACTTCTTCTGGGGCCATGGCACACTTTTTTCGCAATTCTGCAGCTCTTTCTTCCAAAGCCAGATACTTTTGAAGAAAGCGTTCAGAATTTGAAAAAAAATTCCGATTCGGCAAAGAACAAATACCTAATATAATACACAGTATTGTGGATAAATAAGAACGACATTTGACCATCAATTCCTTACCCTCTTTTGAAGTCTCTTATTTTTGCGATTCATGCTTCTGAAGCGGTTTCGCATTTTCTTCAAAGCACCAACTTTCGTCTTTTGCTTCTTCTGCCTCTGTATTTGATTCCTTATGTTCGCTCGAATTCTCATGCACGTAGAACAAAGTTTTCCTTGTGGACCCCTTACACTTCTATCTTTGGGTAGGACGTATCCTGCACACTCCTTAGACCTAAGGGAATGAAATGGAATAAAACATTACATCATTTTTATTGTGTATTCCGAATAAACCTCATGACATTAAAAACCTTTTAAAATCTGCTCGAACACATATCACAAGTTTAGATACAATCTCGAGCCCAACATCATTTCTGATATATGGGAAATTTCATGAGAGACATTGATTTCAATTTCAGTCAAGAAAACCTAAACAATATATTTCGAATCACATTCTCATAACAAAAGTTTCATTAGTCAGATACATTTTTGGAATACTTACTCGTCTGTCAGACACATCCAAACGATATATTCTGGATACTTTTGTACCGACCGAAATTCGGAAGGTCATGAAATATCCTGATAATTTTTAACAATACCGTCGTGATAATTTTTGTTTATGGACCTCTGTTGTAACTTCCCTTTAAAAAGGAGAGCATTGATGTGGATACCATGGCATTGAAGAAATTGTACACTTCGATGCCTATAAATCCAAACGTATTCCGTTTTTGTCCGAATACGCTTTCTGGCATTCGAGTGTCTTTGTTTGAATCATTTTGAATCCACACAAAAATTGTGGCATCAAACTGGCTTCATTACGATGACATCGATTTAGTGCCATTGGATGGCATTGAAATGCCTTGTTAGTTGAATGCCATGTAATGCCGTCAGTGATCGGAGGTATGTAATGGAACCAATGCCATTCAATGCTGTTGAATTACCGAATAAGTCGAATGCCACTTAATGGTCTCCTGGCGGGATATATCGAATGTAATAATTGCATTTGAATGCCGCAAAATGTGCATTCGGGCAAAAACGGAATTCATTTAGATTTATAGGCATTGAAGTGTACAATTTTTTAGATGCCATGTAATTCACTTCAATGCTGTCCTTTTTACAGGGTTGGTCAATCTCTCTTTCTGAAATTCCGGTCGTAACTTTATTGATTGACATTTAGACCCGCTGGGACATCCGGAGACATTCTTTGGCATATTTGAAAATATAGAAGGCATAGCGCCTATCTTGAGAATAGCTTTGCCTCTTTTAATCTTATGAACAGTCCCATCCGTCAGTTTTGTTACAAATTCTTTTTCAATCTCGTCCTCGCAAAGATGCAGTTCACATATTTTATGTTTATCATTTAATTTTTTATCACTTCCGCCACTAGCATCTGACCAACTCTGCAACATTTCCTACAAAAAACCTGCAGTGTTCACTCTCCAAGATAATACATACGTATGGTTCGAAATATTATACATAAATATTACAATACACTTTGCTTTTTGCGGAAAAATGCTATTGATAAACTGCTACGACAGAAATTCTATTAAGGGGAATATTTAACAATAAGTAACTAGTTTGTTTCATTTAAAAACTACATTTCTCACATTTTGTTGCTTTACTTACCTTTTTGGTGTAAACAAACTCAGCGTCCGTCCAACTCTCTCTTTCTGTGCCTTACTACTGGAATCACAGCCCTTACAAAAACAACTTGACATTATTGTCACACGTATTATATACCTTTTTATCACTTAAACTTTGCACACAAAAATTTCACCACAAAGCAAAAAAAGTTTGCAATTGCACAATGACAATTAAGGTTATGTTTATACCGTAGGACATTTGAAATTCAAACATTTTTCTCACGTGATCTCGTCGTTCTTACAATTCCCCTACGCAGCGCTCTCATCTGGAAAGAGATGAAAATTAAAGAACAGTGTATCCACTGATCTCTATATACTAGGTGGATGGTGTATCCCGTGTGAAAAACGTCTGACAACTTGTTACGAATTGGAGGCCTAGTCGCCGTGTTGAGAAAGGGCATTTTCTCACTTTTCGGTGTTAGAATTGAATGCCGATAAAGAGAAATTTCAAATTTAAAAAGATTTAATTTCTTGAATTATTGAAATCATTGATATGACTGAGATTTTAGGATTCTTTTTTTCTAAAATAGAGATGCGAGAATAGAATATAATATGATAAAATAAATATAAAGTAACGCATTGTAATACAATTAAAATGAACAGAGAAAAAATGTGGGTACACTGAAACTATTATACGAATGCATAAATAGTTATGAAGCAGTTTCATGCTTTGTAACCAACATTGCAGATTCTCTGGATCCGTTAATGGAAATCTGTTTATAAAAGAAAATTCTGCTTTACTATATTTTCTGAATACAAATTTTTCAATGTGAAATAAAAAATAAGACAATAAGGTACAACTTGAATGTTATGTACGTGAAAAATATAGTAGAATATAAATGCAAATTTATTTTTTACACTTTTTACATTTACATTCGTTCAATTTGTTAACTAAGAACTAGATTTCCAACTATTAATTTTTTTACTTCCTTTTAGATCGTAAAACTATAATTTCCACATATTAAGCAGAACCAATGTATTCATTCAATCGATAAATGTTTGACATAACCTACAAATAGCATACAAACATGAATTTCACTTGTTATATTACATTTCGCACCAGTATGTGCCGCCCAGTGTGCTCCGATCGGAAACTGAAGCCAGTGACTAACACACGCGCGCTATGTGTGAGTGACATAGCTCACACAGCGCGCGTGTGTTAGTTAGCCACCATGTTGAGAAAGTTCCCTGACTTGACATGGCATGGCATCGATTCGAAACAAACCGGCCTATTTAATACACCATCCAGTTAGTATATAGAGACCAGTGAGTGTATCGCGATTGTGGGCTCTTCTAAGCATCGCCGACACGGAACGTGCGGTCTCCTTTTAATATTCGTGGCTCTAACAGTCCATCATTGTTACATTTAGCACAAGTCCAGTAGATATTAAACTCCTTCATTGGTGGTTTGTGCTGTGGGTTAAATTATTGGAATAAACCCAGGAATATTTGGAATAAAAAAACGGATATATAAGGTTGAAATGAAAATGATACATTTTAAAACTTCGAAACGAATATAAGCAAATCCGGACTACAAGTTTAAAAATCTAACATTTAGTTAAAAGCTCGACATCTCCAATACTCCAATACATTTATTCGAAAACCTATAAACTTAAAACTACGTCGATTCAAGAAGTCGCAGTACTTGAGTTTGTCCCCAGTTCCCGTGCGGAAATTCAAATCAGGGCAGTACCAGGTCCCGGTAAGGTTGCCTTATTACAATTAAGGCCCGGATAAGGAAAACTTATAAGGCCCTTATGGTGTTTCGTCACGCTCGGAAATAAAAGGGCCGTACGTAGAAACCTTATAAGTTCCGTGCCAGGCAGCCTTTTTTATGCCTTAAGAACATTAAATACTTTAGCATGTGACTTTGGTTGATTTTTATTAATAAAATAAATCTTGATCGCACAAAACCCATAGTAATCTCTTAAGGTGGAAAGCCACTGTGACAGGTCCAAAAATAGCCGATTTTTGTGATTTTTTTCTTAAGGAGGGATGATTATTTGAGGATCGGGCGAGAAGAAATTTTTCGAGTATGTATTCAACTATGTTGATGTAAATTTTTATTGACAAATATTGGAAATTCTCAAAGTTATCCAAATAATCGTATCGACATGATAAAAATGACGTCATCTGGTGGCAGCGATACAGCAATGAATTATTATCTGGAATAAAAAAACCAAAAATATTATTAATCTGCACGATAGTGGCTCTCGTTGTAAGTAGCCGTTTTTTCAAAATAATTTTTTTCACAAAATGGTGTCGATTTGAATTTTGTTGTGTGCTTTTGGCATTTGTTTTTTGTTTTCAAAATGTTTTGAAAAATAGTAATTTACAGAATTTTGAAAATCAGCTACGTAAAACGATAGGCACTATCGTGCAGATTAATAAAACTTTTGGTTTTTTGATTTCGGATAATAATTCATTGCTGTATCGCTGCCACCAGATGAAGCCAATTTTTCAAGTCGTTACGATTATTTGGATAACTTTGTGAATTTCAAATATTTTGCAATAGAAATTTATATCAACATAGTTGAATACATATTTAATAAATTGCTTGTTGTCCGGTCCTCAAATAATCATCCCTTCTTACAAAAAAGATTCACCAAAATTATGATGAAATAAGGTATTTCGGGTTTCGATCGTGTACCAACTACACGATACTACAGTACGTGTACCAACTACACGTACTACAGTACACGATCGAAACCCGAAATACCTTATTTCATCATAATGGATCATCGTGAAAGCATTAAATCTCAAATTCCCCAAAATTGTCTATTTTTAGACCCGTCACAGTGGCGTTCCCCCTTGGGGGGGGGGGGGGGGGGGGGGAAAAGGGGTGAATGTGTTTGAATGTTTGGGGTGTTTTAAAGGGGGAGAAAAAAA
>WSXT02113314.1:0-11138 GCA_011762715.2 Neuroterus valhalla
GTTATGCAAAATTATATATATATATATATATATATATATATATGCATTTGGAACTTTCATGGAATTTGCCATATACTCTTCTGAAATATGAAACGTGTAATGTACTCTACTAAATTTCTACTTGTTACTTTTGTTGCACAAGAAGAGTGCTTTTACGATACTCATTATCGGCATTTCGCAACTACGATTTTGCAAGTTTCTATTTACTCTTTCTTTTGTTATGCATATTGCTTCCATTTGTATAACAGTTTGAAGAATATTATTATAAACTATAACAAATTCCTTTTTCAAAAAAAAAAAACGAGGTTTTGTGATTCCCTAGTTATTTAAGAATGTTTTCTTCAAAAAAAAATTAGTTCTTCTATTTGAGTGTCTTGAATAATTTATTGATAAACATACAAAAATACATTCCGTTGCACTTTTGATCGAGATCTTGTTTTTTCACGTGCCGTAAATTGAAAATCCTTGTCTCTTCTCCACGAAATGCCAAACAAGTTCGAGTTAATCGTTGTCATTAGCTGAATGCGAAAGTTCAAATTATGTCACGTAATACCAGTCTATGAGAATCCAGAGACGAATTCGAAATCAATTATAGATGAATTTGTTTGTCGTAAAAGAATGATTTCGAATAAAACCTCCAACTATCAAAACATTTAGTAATTAACTTTTTGTTTTGTTTCAGGTGAGTCTTAACAGTATTCTGTTTGTCGAAGACAAGTGTGAGTTACAAATTATAATATTGATTATAAAAGTTATTGTTAATAGGAGTTGTTGTTGATAGAAGCTATTTTCTGTTATCGTTTTTTTCATTTTTGTAATCTTGGATTTGGAAAAATGGGTATTAGTTTCTGCTTGATAAGTTCAAATTACTTTTTTTTTCCTTTTTTACCTAATGATAGTCTTAGTATCTCTCTTCCCGGATAAAACTTTATAAGTCTCTTTTTTATTTGAAGTCGCTCGTTTCGCTTAATCAAGCTTTAAAGACTTTCACCTGTCTTTACTCTTGATTACGAACTGTTACGATCGTGATAACAATCTAGGTTAAGCGGCTTCAATTTGTCTGGCCACTTGTCAATCTTCGACACTTGAAGTTTGAAAACCACTTCAACTCGTTGTCTGTTTCTGTCACTTGGAAGAGGAAATTTATTGATATGAAAGATAAACAATTTTAATTTGACGCCTATCAGTCTGGAATGCAAGAGCCTCCTTCAAACAAAATTCTCGATAGGAAATAGCATTATAGAAGTTTCCTGATTTTTTCTGCTCTCCTAAGAATTTATATTTTCAAAATCTCTAATTTTGTATTTAGAAAATGAAAAGCTTTCAAAACATAAGACAAAGGTACTAATCCTCGAGGATGAATATATATTGTCTCTATTTACGAATAAATCGAATATTTTCCACTGAAATTGTTTAAATTTTATGAGAATTTACAAATGTGTCGGGATGAAACCAATTCGTAAGATAGTCTCTTCTTTAAGGTACTCTGAAAAGCGAAAGTAATCGTTCAATTTGAAGACTCAAGTGTCACTCAAGTAGCACTTATTTCCTGGAATTACCTGCTAAAAAACTGTACTTTATCCCATTTCGTTTATAAATAGAAACAGGTGAAAGGGAGCTGTACATCTTAACCTCGGTTGTTTCCTCTTAAATTTTTGAAGGATATGAAGGTTGCCGGGGCATCATGGAATTTTCATCAAGACGATCCAATTACCTAACACCTTTTCCGATAATTGCTCCTGTTAAAAAGATACCGTCGCGTCAAGTTATGAAATTTTCGGTCCATACTTCCTCATTTTTTTTTTATCTTTTCTCAATTTTTTTATTCTACTTTATTATCATATTTTTCTTCTTTGATATCATCTTTTTCATCCGGTTTTCTTGTACCATTAAGCCAGAATCCCTTTCGGGGTAAGCGTAATTCGTAAAGAGTTATAGTTGGTTGAGGGAAATGGTTTTGTTGAAATTGATCAAATTCGCTATTTGATACAATTTATCTCTTATGTGTTAAATAATTTAATTATTATCTGAAAATTTGACCATTTAATTTTTGAAGTTCTAATTTGAAATTCTACCATTCGTGGAAAATTTCTTCATTTGGTTGAGAACTGAACTCTTTGTCAGAATTCGTCTTTATTTGTTGAATTCAACCGGTTGAAAATGGGCTGTTTTTTTTCTTATGATTTTAGCTGCAAATTTAACTATTTGGTTTCATGTTCAGTTTTGTTGCTGAAACTTATGGTTCTAGTTGAAAATTAAACTATTGTTTCGAAAATTTATGTTTTTCAACGTCTTTTTATAGAAAATTAATCGTATTGGTTAGAAAAAACATCATTGTAGGTATAGATTCTGTTATTTGTTGCAATTGCAACTCTTTTGTTGAAATTTCAATTATTTTCCTAAACATAAAATTATTTTTGGTAATATTCCAATTTCCATTGTTATAAATTGGACCATTCGCTCCAACAGATTATTTTTCGATCAAAAAGGATAACTTTCTAATAAAACGATTTGATTTTAAACCAAATAATTCTATTTTCAACTGCGAAATTTAAATTTTTTACCATGATGATCAGTTTTTTATGGGGAAAAAATTGATTTTTAGCCAAATAATTGCATTTTAACTAATAAACGTGGCATTTAAACCAAGAGATGTACTTGCGAACAAAGAGACGACATTGTATCAAAATCTGAAATTCGTGAACCAGAGAGACGAATTTCATTTAAAACAGTCGTATTTTCAATAAAAAAATATGAATAACTTACCGGAATAATTAATTCCCCTCAAGTAAATATGAATTTTTAACAAAAGATTCAAATTTCAACTGAAACGGATTATTCTTCAACGGAAAAAACAGATCATTCGAATTTTTTGTAAAAACATTACAGAAAAAAAAACAATTTTCTGAAAAATATTTACATTTTCAGCCATAACTGGAATGGTTAAATACCAACTCAAATAATGAATCTTCAAACGGGAAGGCAGCTTTTTCTTCATAAAGAGATTTTTATTCTTAATCTAGAATAATTGAATTTTAACCAAAAAGACTAATTTTGAACGAAGTTATTCAAGGATCAACTACAGTAGATTATTCTCCAATTAAACCGATGAATTTTTAACAAGACGATTTGATTTCAAACGAAAGAATTCAATTTTTAACCGTGAAAGTGGCATTATCTACCAAGATATTTGGTTTTCTACTGAGAAATATTAATTTTCAACTAGACAGTTACATTTTTAAACAAATAAGAAAAATGGAATTATATTTTCAATCCAAGAATATAGATGTTTAACCAGAATGATTGATTTTTTTTTCAAAAAAATGTTAACTTTCAATAAAAGATTTGAATTTCAAGTTTCAAGTTGAGCTACTTTGTTAAAAAGTATTTTTTGTTTTTGGTTCAAGACTCATCTCATCCGTTGGGATTTCAACAATTTTGTTCAATGTTCATTCAATTTTAATTTTTCTTTATTTTCTAATCGGAAATGTAAATATTTCATTTTTGGTTATAAATTTAAATTTATCTTCCAAATTCCGAGTACAATAATCTGGTTAGAAACTGATCTTAAAAATTGAAAATCCAACCACCTGTTTGGAAGTTCATCTATTTTCTTGATTAATATAGTCTTTTGATATAAAATTAACCTTCTTGTTTAAAATTCATCTTGATGGTTGATAATCTAACTGTTTGTCTTGATGTTTAATTCTTTTGTTGAAAATTCATTTTTTTTCGTTAAAGATTCATCATTTTAGTCAGAACATTGTCTATATGTTTGGAACTTCGTTTCTTTTGTTTAAAAATTAATTATAATGGATTTCAAAATCTGCAACTCCTGGAAATTATATAGAAAACCAAGAATTCAACGACCAAATTTGGATAAACTCCTTCGAATATACCTATTAATAAAAAAAGAGGTGAAGAAACAAAAAGAGGGAAGATAAAAGAGGAAGCAACCTCCAAATCCCCTTCTTCCTTTTTTTTCTATATTTCGTCTTTTTTTTTCTCAAAAAAAAAGCACAAAACAAAAATATTCGAAACATCTAGTTGCAGATTTCAACTTGAGGTTCGGAAGTTAGAAAGAAATTTGATTTTGATTTTTTTCCCCAATTTTAAATTTCTCAATTTTCATGTTGGATTTTGCTATTTTTAACTACTTTAAAATTCTTTTCTTCGATAGCCATGAATTTTTAATCTAAAATGAACTTTTTGTTCTCATAATATGTTTCTTGGAGTTTTGAAGATTTAATGTCGGAACGTTCAGCCTGGTACGTACCGAGTAATCACTCTGAGTTACGTAACCAGGTAACCTAGACTTTAAACTACAACTTACTTGGACTTACTTTGCAATAGACTGGAGAAGTTTTCGTTCAGTTATCGCAAAACGATAAATCAGTATGCGTGAACGAGGAAAATGATTCACTGTTGAAAACAGTAAAATCGAGTTCGACTCCATTACCGGAACCACCGCGAATCTCCACGATTCAAGAGACACTATAACTTTCCGTTTCTCTTGGATTATTGCCTGAGCGATTCACTTTCAGGTACAAAAAAGGACATTAAGACGAGTAACAAAACAAACACTTTTTACTGCAATGTGAGTCTTTGAAAGATGTTTGAGAGGAATCTAAAAGAAAAAAACACCATCATCATTCTTTTTTCCAAGGATTACTAATTTTGTGAATTATGAAATATTTGAGGATGGTTTCAAAGTTTTTTAAAAATGCAGCTTACCTTTCGATTTAATTCCGCTTATAGGGGTTTAGTCTAGGGGAAAATGCACTGAAAAAAAATTTCTTTTCCACCAAGAATGCAAAATACTTTTAACCGCGTTTTTTTTATATCCCGTATAAGTTTCTGAATATTAAAAACCTGATATTTTTCTCCTGAGAATACCGAAGTTTTTTCCATTGCTAAAGCCTAATGTGTCGTTACCATAGCAACCGCAATGGTGGTGCCACGAATCGTCTGATTTATCTTTCAAAAACTGAAAACGATTTTTCGAAACCATGAAAATGTCTATGAAGTGACAGATACGCTGCCAGTTTTTTCAATTTTTAGCTATGATAATTTATTTGATTTTAAACCTTCAAGTTTAACATTAAAGGCAGAAAAATACTATGTAATATTACGTCATTGTTTTCAATAATTGTATTTTAATTTAAATTTTATGTCTGCATGGACTGTGAATGAGATATTTCATCAAAATTTATTACTTATTTTTATTAAAAAAATCATAATGTGAGTTAGTAATACATTCTTTTCTAGTAATAAATTCTCATCATTGTAATTTCGTTTATTGAAGCATTAACATGAGCAAGAAAATGCAAGTTTTTAATGTGTTATTCAATGTACAAATTTATTGTAATAAAAGAAAATTATAAGTCAAGGCGTTAAAGGAACTGACAGTTGAATTTTTTGATAATTTAATTATCAATGCAATTTTTGATACATTAGTCATAATAAAAAAGGCCGGTAATAATATAAAATAATTATACCAAGTGAGGTTAAGTCAGCCATATTTTTATTTTGGTATTTTGCTATGAAGGAACCCGAGTTTTTTTTAATCAGCTTATCTACTTATTAGTGAGGGAAAAAAACTTTGGTTTTTCTATGGAAAAAAACTTTTTTTTTAGTGTAGTTTCTAGAGAAGAGAGGTTTTTATATTTCGGTCTATGAAAATTTTTTATTTTTGCACCCAAGTATCTAGTTATTATTATCTAGTTATTCTTTTGATTTGATGACTTCTTATATTCATGTATAGAAAGGTTACAATCTGCCGAGTTTTTTTCTGGGATGTCCCTTTTTGATGTCACTTTGCCCGAGGTTTCCTCTGGTGGTGTTTAATTGCCCAGGGTTCTTAAGTTTTTTAATAGAAAAAAATATTGTCCGAGTAATATCACTGATTTCCAGTGAGTTTTCCTTTTTAAATTTGTTGCCACATGCAACTTTATTAGGTTATATATTAATATATCAATTCTGAACTATAATATTCGAGAAGTTTCAAAAACGAACTTTAATGTTTATTCAAACTATCATTGTTTAATATATAGAATATCGAAATTCCTATTTATTAAATAACGGAATCTAAGTAGAAGTTCCTACTTCTTTTGGTTAATTTTTTTGGTTGAAAAGTCCAGACGAATATTTTTAGTCAAGAATATGTCTTTTTTCGTCGAGAGATTGAATTGTTTTGTTAATGATTTGTCTTTTTCTGAGTTTGAAATTCAGTTATCCTGGCGGAAAACCCAAACTTTTGGTTGGAAACTTCAGTTGAAAGATGAATCAAATTGTTGGAACTTCATATTTTTGGTTAAAGATTCATATTTTTTATCGGAATTCTAACTTTTTTGTTAATACTCCGATTTCTCCTGTTAAAATTATTTTTTTCAATTGGAAGTATCATCATTCCGTGTTCTGTTGATTCAGAATTGTTTTCAGTTAAAAATTTATGAATTCTTCGGAAGGGGAATATTTTTTGGTTGAAAATTAACTTTTTCTTCTAATTGGAAATTCAACTCTTTGGTAGAAAATTCACTTTTTGAGCTTCATAACTTAGAAATAAGGATTGAATTCTTCTCTTCCTGACCGAAAAATCTTTCTTGGTTGAAAGTTCAATTCTTTTGTTGAAAATTAATATTTTTCTGTCAAAAATTTTGTTTTTAATTCGTCTTTTTGTATTGCAAATTCATTTTTCCGGTTGAGAATTTAAATTTGTTGTTGATATATTGTTGTCAGAAATGAGTTTTTAAACTAAAAATGTAATTATCTCATTTTTGGTTGGAAATTAATCTTATTGAGTTTGAAATTGAACAGTTTTGTTGGAAATTATTCAAAATTGAACTGTTTTGTAGAATCTGGTATTTTTGTTGGATTTTTCTTTTCTTCTCGATTAAAAACTCCTTTTTAGTAGGAAATACAGCTACTTGGTTAATTTATCTTCTTTTTGAAAGATTCATTCATTTTCTTAAAGTATCAACTTTTTGGCTGAATGTTTGACTACTTTTGATACTTTGTTTTTTTTTGTCCGAATTTTTTTTCAACTGGATATATAATTACCCCAATTTAGGTCTAAAACTTCGTTTTGGGTCGTACAAAAAACTTTGTATTGTATGTGTTCTAAAAAATGTTGTCGAAATTTAGTACTGTTTTTAATATTCTTTTTCCAAGACAGGAAGCTTTCTTTTCATACTGTAAAATTTCAATTTCATACTGTAAAATTTCAATTTCAATCCTCATCCAGTTCTCAATCTTCTTTCTTCATACATACATATTAAAGTTCCGGTCATATTCGCAATAAACAATTTTTTTACACTTTGGTATGAATGCATCCCTTGGCGGAATGAAATCGGATGATAGAGAGTATATTCGGTCGCGGAATTGAATCGGCTGATGTCAAATAAACCGACGCAATTTGGTGCAGAGTCGTGAGATAAGGAGCATGGTCATGGCTCTACCTTTCATTGATATGGTTGTATATGCTGTAGTGGGTTCGAACCCTCTCATCCAAGAAATTTTTCCTTCGAAAACAAATTATGCTCTGAATATTGCTCTGTGATATATGTTTGTACATTTCCGAATTTTCTATCAAAGTTGATATATTTTCTGAATAACCCTTTCCTGCTAATTGAAGAAACATTGACTCTAATGTAATACGTCTTATTATGTTTAGTATTCTTATGAATATATAGGTTAGATTTTTGTTAAAAACTAAACCACAAAATGTGAAATGAACCTTCACTCTATTTTAAAAAAGGATAATGGAAAATCCTCAAACCATCATCTCTCTAAAGAATTAATTTAATATTTTCTATAAATATAATAACATTCGAAGGGAAATCGGGTCAAAGGTTGCTTGACTCGAACTACTGGAATATTTTCAGACTCCTTAAAAATCCCATTTCTTTTTATGTTTGTGTATTTTTATTCTGCTCTACTTTCCTGTTATTCTCGAGAAAGATTTGGTCTCTTGAAATTACTTCATGTTTCAAAAATCTGTTTGTTTGAATCACACGGTTCAATTTGAATATAGTGCATCAAAAACATACACATTTGTTATATTTGTAAACTACATTGATAAAAGAAATTAATTGAGTATCTTCATGTACCAAATTTAAACAAATTATGTAGATTTAAGTATTATTTAAAGCTATATGCAATTTATAGATCAAAGATAAATGCGTGGTTGATGTATCTGAAGGAAATAGAGTGAATTATTTACATATATGCTTATGAATAAAAAATCAATGACCGATGCATACTTCATACGGAGCAATAAGTGCAATAGTCCCATCAGAGATGACCTGCTCCGGTTCGATATTGAATGACCGAGAAAACAAAGCCATTCTTTTTGTGCTAAGCACCCACACACAGCAAGAGTTAATAAAAGACTGATCGTGTAATTGAAGAACTCATGAAAGTAGGGATTTTCAATTTAATTTCTAAAAATAGAATGAAAATGCAGTTACAGGTAAATTAATCCAATTTAAATATAGATAGAGATGTATTGTATACTGATATGAAATTAGGGTATCAACCGAACCGCAATTTATCTCGGAATCTATGTATAGTTATATGAGAAAATTTGTTATTTACAATACGGTTATATAAGAAATGGATTTTTAAATCTCAAAAATAATGTTTAATTGTAAAACCTTGGATGTACATCAGAAAATATTGACATTCAATAAAAAAATGCAATTAAATTTTGCTCTTGCTCGAAGCCTGAGCTAAAAGCTTTATTCTTTTTTTTTTATTCAAATTTTCAGTCAAAATATTTACTAGATAAGTTAATTTTTTTTTCCTTGTATATCATTTTGTTCTATACATTTGGAGAAACATTCAAATTTCAAAAACACTTTTTCATTCTATTGATTGTTCAAAACCCGCAATGCTCCAACGCACCCTCTGACATTGACAGTCGAGGTTAAGTTTTTTTCCCTCCTCTTTATTCTTGGCTAAGCCTTTAAATCTGAACACTAAACAGTAAGTTGAGGTAGCTTATATCTAATGCGGTCGCGGTCTAACTTTTTTTTTCAAACCTGACACGGATCAATAATTCCTGCAACGAATCCCTGAGATTATTCATCAAGAATCGTCGGAAATATCGAGAAAAATCTTATCAGCGTTGAAGACGCACAAATTCAGTTAAAGATTTCATAATTTTTTATAAAAATTTATAGTTTATAACTTTGATATAAATAGATACTATTTCCATATTGCAAGCAGAGTTTTCATAAATAATTTGTTTTATCAGGGTCTTGTTTTATAGAGAACTATTTTTCAATTTATGCAGAAAACAAATTCATGCAGTATTAGGAAAAAGGTGCATTGTAGAAAAGTTAGGGATCATTACAGCTCCCTTGATTTAATTTCTTGCGTAAAAATTTATAATTCTCTTTCTTGAATCTTCCCTGCAGAAAAGTAATGTTATGAATAACAACTCTTGCACAGAAATAATCTTTTGCCTATTTCATTTCAATTATTCACCATCACAACTTTCGCTTGAGTAATTTTGCGCTGTTATTTTACTATTATTTATTTTTTTTATTTTTTGACATTTTCTCTGCGAGTTTCAATCGTATTTTCTATTTTGATGCACTCGTGAAAATCAGTTACAGCAAATTCCTACATTTCCTTCTAATGCCGAGTCTGGCAAATTCGACACCGTCACGTGCCAATAAGAATCATCGACGCAAAGAGGATCCTAGAGCCGATGAACTTTTATTCAGGCACGACGCGTCGCGTCGGTGAAGTAGAAAGTGGAAAACGATCGCATGCAAACTTAAAAAATATCCACATCGAGTCACGAGAGTAGGCAAATAACGTATTATAAATCATATGAAACTACTGCTAGCACTTTTCAACATATTTCCAAATTGAATTGTGCATGTGAACTATGAACAAATTAATGCTTTATTCACATTTCCTCAAGAAAATGTATGAAATTCCATTTAAATAGGCTTCTTCATATTTGCAGCTTGTAAATTTACTGAAATCTTCTATTATATAGCATACATGCATACATACATACATGCGATTTTTCAATTTTCCCAGTCAGCTAGAAGTAACATATTTTTAGTTGTCGTAAAACACAAATATCTATTTTCATTCATGACGTTCATTCTAAACATTCTTTAACACAACAGAAAAATAACATTTTTTTATACTCAAACTTACCATTAAAAAAATCTGCCCGCTGCGCGGGCACATTCTCATCGCGCGCGGCTCGCTTCGCTCGCAAGTTTGAGCGCCCCTGGGGCGCGCGTCTGTCGGATCTCGCGCTTCGCGCTCGATGATAGACTGACCTCGCGCTCCGCGCTCGGTTATACAGTTACCTCGCGCTACGCGCTCGGTCTATGTACTTCCCTACATTTGCATACAGAGCATTTGAAACTCGATAGCGAAATGTCGACTACTTTAATTGGATGATTGTGGATTCTCTTTTGTTGAAGCTTCTCCGGCATTAACGAATACATTCTCATCTCGTGTTTTGTGCTCTGCACTCGATCCAAATTCGTCTGAAACGGTAGAGAAGTTTTGTTGCCCAATTTTTTTTATATGTTATGTACTTTTTCTAGAAATATAATTGTTTCATGTTTTATTTTATTTTATATGATTTAGGCAAAAATTTGAGCAAAAAATTAGCATCGGAAAAATGTTAACAAATTTATAGATCTTTTTCGGAAACTTATGTCTATTCGTTGTTTCCTAAGCTTGTCACAATCGTCCAAAATTTCATTTTTTTCATTTTTTAAATGGTTTTTTATATATGAAGCAAAAACTACTTGTCCTATCAAAAGGTAAATTTTACAAAATTCGTAGATGTTTTTTTGCTGCACAATTTTTTTCATGTATATTTCCCCGTACCTTGCATAGTTTGACCAAAAATGTTGAGAAAATTCAGAGTTGTGAAGGCTATCTTGTAGGGCTCCCGAAAATAAACATTGTTTCTTCTATACCCTTTTTTCATATCTTCTTTTGTTCAGCTAAAAATTCTCATTTTTGTTCATATTTTTGAATTTTGAAAATGCCACAACTCTGACAATTCTGTTTTTATCAAAAAAAAAATCATGAGGAAAAATTGTTTCACTTTTTACCTACTACAAGGAATCGTACTTACAATTTTTAAATCTTTG
>WSXT02113325.1:0-11137 GCA_011762715.2 Neuroterus valhalla
TAGAATTAACACATTAATCACGGTGAAACATTTGCAAATCGACTTGTAATTTTCAACTACTTTTTTTACAGTGTATTGTAAATGTCATGGAACTCTCGCTCTCATAAAATTTTTAGTCTTTTTTAATTTCCTTCCTAAGTTCTTTTAATTTGGGAACTCCATTTCAATGGAATTTTCTTCTCAATTTATTTCAGCTCGGCTTTAAACAAAAAATTTATGAATATTCTAACAAAAATGATTAACAAGAATTAATTTACAGGTGAATCAGGATATTTATCCACTTGGAACCTACTCCAATCTGGTTTTCTTGATTCTGGTATTCCTGATGACCGATTTTTTGCGATACAAGCCAGTCATCGTTATATGTGGATTATCCGGGGCACTTACTTTCTTGGTACTACGTTTAGGGAAAACTGTAACAGACATGCAAATAGTAGAGGGTTTCTATGGATTGTTTCTTTCCACGGACGTTGCTTATTACACCTACATGTATGCCGCAGTAGAAAAAATTCATTATCAAAAAGTCACTGGATTAACAAGAGCCGCATATTTGTTTGGACGATTTATGTCTGGTCTTGTAGCACAATTGACTACGTCCTTCGGCATACTGGATTATGAACAATTGCTGTATCTGACAATATCTGGTATGCATCATTAGAGTTAATACCATACTGTAATATCGACTCATAAAACTTGAGCCTTCTTCTTGCAATGAAAGCTTCAAAATATTTTTGTATTTATTGTTAATTTTAATGTTTTTATTCTAATTGAAAAATACCTGCTTTAGAATGTAGGTAATTGAATAATGTTTTGTAGAAAACGAAACGGATATTAACCTTTATATTTCAGCTCTTACTTTTTCCACGGCCTGGGCTTTTCTTTTACCACCGGTCAATCAGTCGATATATTTCCATCGAATTAACAACACTGAGGTTTTCTCACTGCCCAATAGTCTACAAACTGCTGCAAGAAGCGATATTATATATGCACCAAATGAACAGTGTGGAAAAACAAAGCCTATTCTGAATAAATTGAAGAATGCATACTTCTTTTTATGGAAGGATTTTCTGAGAGCTTACAGGAATATCCACGTGGCTAAATGGTCTTTGTGGTGGGCTTTCGCTACTTGCGGCTATGTACAAGTTGCTAGTTACATACAACTGATTTGGGAATCTGCGATTGAGGGGGAAGAGGGTACAATTTATAATGGTGCAGTTGAAGCTCTTTGTACCATTATTGGTAAGACAACATATTATATTTCTGACGATCTTTTAATTGATAATTTATTTATTTTTGCTTCCTCATAGAGGAAGTTTTGTATTAGCAAAAATTTCGAACAAATTTTGCTTGATTTAATTGAATGTTCCTCTTTTGCGAAATGTCTATTACAGTGCTGTGAACAATTGTCTGGATGTGTGTGTATGTAAAAAAATGTTTAAACAATGTCAAATATAATATTTCTCCTACGCTTTCCTTATGCTGTTTATAACAGAAATCGATTTTATGATTTTACAGTTTTTTAGAAGTCGGAAAATTGATAAAAGATATTCTACTCAATCTCATGCGGCACATCCAGACTTTTTATACCGTTACCCTCATCAGGCTATTTATGGTGTTAAATAAAAATCTTGTGTTATTATTGTGTTATATAAACATCGTGTTATTATTTCCATGAACTAGTTAAGATAAATTTTGTTTCATTTCGTTTAGTTCATGGAGATTGCACGAAACATTTTTTTAACCGAACGACTTTTACTATATTTAAAAATGGGACATCAAGCATGGCGAAAAACTCTTTCGACCTCCCCTGACGATAGATGAATAACAGAAGGTTTTTACTTAACACCATGAAAAGCCTGATGAGGATAACGGTACGTTACCGAAACGTTGCAACATTGTGGGCATTTCTTATAAATAAAAAGTCTGGATGTGCCGCATGAGATTGAGGAGAAAACCTTTTATCAATTTCCCTACTTCTCAAAAAATTGTATTATTATTCCCGGACGTAAAAAAGCTTGGACTTCAACATCTATTCTCTCCATTTTATAATATTTTATGATTTGAAATTTTGGAGTTCTGAATTTTCTAATTTTGAAATTTGCAAAATAAAATCATTCGTAAGACTTCTTTAAATTAGAAATGATGATTTATTAATGTTTCTCAAATAAAATTCCTAACTTTTGAGTATTTTTATTCGAACATTCTTACGATTGTTTAGATTTATAAATTTGGAGTGTATCTATTACAACTTTGAACTCTTATAATTGCAAACATACTTCTATAATTGTACAATATTGTACAATTTTGAACAAGTCAACTTGCTACTTTATCGAACTAAAAATATCAGTTCTGAGATGAAAATGTTTCTTGATATTAAGACTTGTTGTTCTTTGTTAACTTCTATTCAAGAATATAAATTGAATATATTATCTTTCAACAGTACTTGATGTTAAAAAATTTTTGTAGGTGGATCGTGAGACTAATTAAACGGTAAAAGAAATATTTATGAAAATTTGATTAATTGAAGTAGATGTTAAATTTTTGAAAAAATGTTCTTAAAGAATCTTATCTTCAAGATTAGAATCTAATGAGGATAGAATGGATAATTTGAAAAGAACCTTTCCCTGGAATGTCAGACAATAGTTTAATTATGATAATATTCTAATAGGCGCAGTGGCTGTATTTGGAGTTGGAGCATTGCGAGTAAACTGGCACTTATTAGGAGAAATTATCTTATCAGTATTTTCTTTTATCGAGGGTATCTTACTATTCGTGACAACTAAAAGTCACAATATCTGGCTATTATACATAATCTACATAGCATTTGGTGTTATTTATCAGACAGTGATAACCGTTGCCAGGTATGATTTTCAAACTTCTCAAAATTTGATTATAATTTTTGTTACAATACGAATTATTCGGAAAATATTTTTCCATTGCAGCTTTGAAGTCGCAAAACATTTGTCTGAAGATAGTTACAGTTTGATATTCGGTTTGAACACGTTCCTCGCATTAGCGCTTCAAAGTCTCTTGACTATAGTTGTTGCAAGTGGTACTATTTTTTCTCTTGAAATCAGACAGCAAGTATGTTAAAAAACTAATCGTTGAATAACCGAAATAAATTTTACGTATTCATGCAATATTTGGACATTTTTGCTTTCAGTATCTTGTCTACAGTGGCTGTTTTGCAGTTCTCGGTCTGATTTTTTTGATAATGGCCTTCTTCACGATTTCAAAATACTGTAGGGAGGGGAAGAAGTGCCAGTTATGGCTAAACAAGGAAGCTACGCTTGATAAATCACATATGCCCAGCTCGAGTTGACAATTATCAAGGTAGAAAATAGTGTATAACTATCCACAAACACACAAACACACTTACCCACACACTTTTACACACACGCACGCACCTACATACACACACGCGCGTGTACATTAGAGATTCAAGCGGAGTGCTTACGAAATGTAACGATATCAATTACCTTCATTTCTAACCTATTTCATAGGTTTCTCAACTTTTCAATTTATTTCTCTAACGTCCTTTTATCCGGACAAACCCTTCGATTTTTCTTCCCTTAGTTCTTCCTCATTCATTCTACTCCTTTACCGTTTTCATCGAGTATTCCTCTCACACAATCACTCACACTTCTGCCTCCCTCTCCAGTACACACTCCTAACACATGTTCCCACGACTCCACTTAATAAATACACATTCTACACATTTGCTCTTTTTCGTCAATTCAGTATCAACATGCTTTCATTCCCTCTCCTATTCTAAATCTTAGCACTCTATTCCACTTACTCTCCTTTTTTATCTTTGTCAGGTACTCTGGTTCCCCCGCCCATTTTACCATCTTATACTTCCTGTTGTATTGTGATTCCATAATTTTCCTCAATCTTTCCTCTTCATGTCTTACCATCGTCTCCAGTTCTATTTCCTGTCATTCTATATTCTCTTCATGAATACCATAATCTTCCCTCATTCGCTGACTCTCTCCTTTCCATTTTGAGCCTTTTATCTTGCCCCTACTTTCTCTAAACCCAATCTCCCTCATGTACGCGTGCGCGACTTTGCTCTCAACTACACTCTCCAGCTCCTCTTCAAACTTCCAAGCTCTCCCCACTTGCCAAACTACAATTTTTTCTCTTCTCAGTTCTTCTCTCAGCATATATCCTGGACAACTCTAACTAACCCTCATAACCCACCTCAAGAATCTTTCGTGAAGACTTTCCACTCTCTTGTGCCCTTGCCAATCCTCAATTTCTAATCCATAGTTCAAGACTGCTCATACAAGCACATCGAACATCCAAATTCTTATTCTCCAATCATCATTAAACCTTCTCATTCCTATGCCCTTCTCCGTTCAACTTACACTCGTACTCCATTTTATTCCTCTTATTCCATTTTTGGACCACCCTAATATACAATAGATATATTCGGTCCGGTTCGGTTCCTTTGGAATCCAACCGGTGGGCCTATGACAAAACCACCGAACGCGTCCTCAGGTTACGGATAGAGGGTCCCTGTGCTGAGGGTTTCTGCTGAATATGGTAACGCAAACTAATAAGCAGTCGCAGACAATTGTCCAGGGATGGTCCCGAAGTAAGAAACCCCAAGCTAAGGCGTAAACAACCGTGTTGAAAGCTGAATGGCATCTGGGTGTGGTGTCCTCTACGGTGTCTTCAGGATACCGGGCGACTTTCTGGAGTATGCAGCCATACTCTTGCATGCGAGGCTCTGCGAGGGTGGAGAATGCCTTCCCTAGCTACTCGTGGGAATAATTATGGAAACACAATACCCAAATCCAATTATGAGCCCGGTTCAAAATGTTCGAAAGCGCAGAGCACCCGACAATGGTTCGGCCAGTATTGCCGATCGTTCAAGAGTTCGGGGTGCTGATTTAGATGGAAACACGATAACGAACAGGCGAGACAATCGACGATCATTATGGATGAATCAACTTGATAATGACCTGCTAAGTATCTACGATGCCAGTACTGTCCCTAACCGTAGAGTTTACATGGCACGCCTGCACACTCTGCGGTGCCAGAAACACCCAGAGCTCTCGCACCTTTAACAGCAAGTATTAAGAAACCTTGCCGTTAACTTTTCGCAAACAAGAGATGTACGCAGAACGCTTCCTCAACCACAGCAAGAACAAGCCGCAGACAAAAATCAGGAAGGGACATTGAGACCAACTGCTCAAACAAGGCTTCCCTTGAGAGACGAAGGCGATTTCAGGACAAAAAGAAACATTAACATTCAGGTTCCTCCCAAGCCCCATGATCTGACTGGAATGGATTCTACCATTCGTGGGGATCTCTCAGAGGATGCCGACGTCTGGACCATCACTTGTTCAGTTCATGATGCGGCGAGAGCTTTGGCTGATTCAAATCAAAGGTCCAAACCAACGATTGATGAAAAGACTAAAAAGCGCTTGCATCAACTAAACAAGAAGATTGGCTGGGGAAGGAAAAACGCGTCCCATATGCAGTGAGTGATTGATTACATAAAATCTGGTAAGCCTTTTACAGCAAGGGTCCGAAAGTTCGCTCATGACGCAAGGAGCAGAATCAGAAAGAGGGAGGGATAGGTCAGGCAACCTCAAAAGTTTCTCGCTGACCCATTGCGCATCTTTGGCGATCCTCCTGTTTTTGTCAAAAACTCACCAAAGTCCGAAGAAGTTGAGACATTTTAGAGAGAGATGTACGAAGTAAAACGTCCACTGAATGAAGGCACAGAGAACATCATACGTTTCAAGGAGCTATGCAATAACCTCATTATATCCGAAAGGGAATGCCCACCAATTAATGCTGAAGAGGTACAGAAAGTATTAAGGGGCACGACTTCTCCGCTGCTGGTCCAGATTGTATTAGGAACTTATGGTGGAAGAAGTTCACTGTTATACACCAACATCTGGCCCGCATCTTTGCCTCATATTTAAAGTCGGAGATCCCTATTCCGCAGTGGCTGGTGTTAGGGCGAAATGTACTAGTACCAAAGAAAGGCGACTTGTCCAACCCAAAGACCTACAGGCCACTAACTTGTCTGAACACGTTGTATAAGATTTTTACATCTATTCTGGATGACAGGATTGTTCGGATAATAAGAATTGTAAGGAGTGAGTCTTACGAACAACGAGAATCAAAAAGAGGCGCAGCAGGCTGTCGCGAAAACCTGCTGATCGAAAGGAGTGTGCAAAGATGCTGCCACCCACAAGCGCAGTCTGTCGATGGCCTGAATTGATTACCAAAAAGCTTTTGATTCAACCCCCCATAGAAAACCCTTCTGGAAAACATCGTGTGACAACCAACAGCGTCACTTTCCAGAGAGGTGTCTTTCAGTGTGACGCCATAAGCCCTCTCTTCTTCTGCATCTCAGTATTGCCTCTATCCCTCGCACTACGTGATTCTCATGAATGCCTCTGTGGCAGAACTAATGTTCATGAGCATAAGGTCACTCCTATATTTTATATGGATGACTTGAAGATCTATGCTTCTGGAAGAGAATACCTGGAAGACGCTCTAAGTATCGTCGAGGGGTACACACGAGAAATCGGTATGGACTTTGGATTGGATAACTGTGCCAGGATTCATCTGAAACTTGGACGAATAACAAGATATCTGCGACTAACATGCTTGCCGTCCCAGTTCTACTCTATGCGTTGGGGGTGGTTCAATGGACGTATAACGAGCTCAGGTCCCTTGATATCACTACGGGCAAGATGTTTCATATGTAGAAATGCTTGCACATCAACTCGTCCATTCCGCGCTTATACATTGACTGCCTTAAAGGCGGACGCGGACTTCTCAATCTTCAATTTCTATACAACCGAATTATCCTGAATACTGTTTCGTATCATCGCGAACGGTAGAGATACTCTCTTGGAAATAGTCAGGCATAACGAAATGGTAGGCAAGGAGCTCTCCTTTACAAAGCCACGGAGCAGGCAGCTGAGACCATTGGCCTTAACCTCAACATCAGAAGAGCGAGGATAGTGCATTACTCCATCAAGATGACTCGCTTCTAACAGCACAGGCGAAGGAAGCGGAGGCTAAAAACTTCCTAAAACAACATAAAGGCAAAGACAAAATTGTAAAAGATCAATCCTTGTTTCATGAGTCAACGTTTGCTTTCCTCAAATCTTCTGGTCTCAATTTAGGAACAGAGAGTTTTATTTTCGCGTGCCAGGACGGTTTGATTTCCACCTTAGCATACCGTAGAAGCATATTACGTCAAGATGTTTCTAGCGATAGGTGCAGCGCGTGGCTTAAGCTCCCTGATCACCTATGGCATATACTATCGAATTGCCCAATTCACGCAGGAACGACGTATTTGTATAGACACAATGCTGCCCTAAGAGTGCTCTACCAACATCTTTGCCGCCCTTATGGCGTTGGCTGCGACCCTGCCCTGATGAACGCTCCAAGGGGGATAGAGTCTATTGTTAGAAACAAGGAGTGATCCTTGACAAACGTGACCGAGATATGTTCGTGATCGAATTCTCAGCCCTGGCTGACTTCAACATCAAAGGCAAGGAACTCGAGGAGAGGAGAGGTACAAAGATCTCAGAAATCACCTTCTGCGATATCATCAAGGATATTCGGTTAAAATAATTGTTCTTATCATCGGTGCTCTTGGAGGTGCGACTCCTTCACTGGTTAGTAACGTTAAAGCCATACCCGTGTGCCAAAAATATGTCGTGCTACTTGCCGGATGATTGCACGGCAGAATCAGAATGAAGGGCTGGCTAAACCCTCGTGTGTCTTAGGGGCACGGAGTGACCCAAGTATGACTGCTCTCTGCATCCATCCAGCAAGTGCCACGGCATGTTTCTGGTACAAGGGGAATGGCTTCAAGGTTACTAACCGTGGCCAACGCCATGAGAGCGAAAAAATGGTGGTACAGCGCTCTTAAGGCCGAATTGTGTCTGTACATATACATCGTACCCGCTTTCTTTAACTGTGCTTCAGAAGTGAGGCATCTTGATGGAGTAATGCACTGACCTCACTTCTGATGTGAGGACGGCGTGCGATCTGTAAGCGCGGAACGGACGAGTTGATGTGCAAGCATGTTAGTAGTAGCAAAGATCTTCAAATCATCCATATAAAATATATGAGTGACCTTGTGCTCACGAACATTAGTTCCGCCACTGAGGTACCCATAAGAATCGTGGAGTGCGAGAGATAGTGGAAATGGTGTGATGCAGAAGAGGAGAAGGCTCATTGCGTCACCCTGAGAGACACCTCCCTGGAAAGTGACGCTGTTGGTTGTCACACGATGTTTTCCAGAAGTAATAGTAAATCTGGCCTTCCAAAGGGGCAATAATCTCTCGATGCATCCTACTATATCTGAATGGACCTTCAACCTTTTCAACAGATAGATGATAAGTCTATGGGAAGTTGAATCAAAAGCTTTTTGGTAATCAATTCAGGACATCGACAGACTGCGCTTGTGGGTGGCAGCATCTTTGCACACTCCTTTCGATCAGCAGGTTTTCGCGACAGCCTGCTGCGCCTCTTTTTGATTCTCGTTGTTCGTAAGACTCACTCCTTACAATTCTTATTATCCGAACAATCCTGTCATCCAGAATAGATGTAAAAATCTTATACAACGTGTTCAGACAAGTTAGTGGCCTGTAGGTCTTTGGGTTGGACAAGTCGCCTTTCTTTGGTACTAGTACATTTCGCCCTAACACCAGCCACTGCGGAATAGGGATCTCCGACTTTAAATATGAGGTAAAGATGCGGGCCAGATGTTGGTGTATAGCAGTGAACTTCTTCCACCATAAGTTCCTAATACAATCTGGACCAGCAGCGGAGAAGTCGTGCCCCTTAATACTTTCTGTACCTCTTCAGCATTAATTGGTGGGCATTCCCTTTCGGATATAATGAGGTTATTGCATAGCTCCTTGAAACGTATGATGTTCTCTGTGCCTTCAATCAATGGATGTTTCACTTCGTATATCTCTAACCAAAATGTCTCGACTTCTTCGGACTTTGGTGGGTTTTTGACACAAACAGGAGGATCGCCAAAGATGCGCGATGGGTCAGCGAGAAACTTTTGATTCTCCCTGACCCATCCCTCCCTCTTTTTAATATTCTTCCTTGCGTCAGATAGTACTCGTATTTTGTCAACAATGTGCAGCTTGATGGTCATCAACTTTGACATTTTCAATGTGTGATGATGGATCCTCGATTCATGAGCAAACTTTCGGACCCTTGCCGTAAGAGGCTTACCGGATTTTATGTAGTCAATCCTAAACTGTATACGGGACGCGTTTTTTCTTCCCCAGCCAATCTTTTTGTTTAGTTGCTGCAAGAGCTTTTTGGGTTTTTCACCAATCGTTGGTGTAGACCTCCGATTTGAATAAGCCAAAGCTTTCGCCGCATCATAAACCGAACAAGTGATGGTCCAGAGGTCGGAATCCTCTGAGAGATCTTCACGAAGGGTAGCCTCCATTTCAGCTAGATCCTGGGGCTTGAAAGGAACCTGAATGTTAATGTTTCTCTGTGTCCTAAAATCGGACCCTTGTTTCAGCAGTTGGTGTCAATGTCACTTCCTGATTTTCTTCTGCGGCTTATTCTTGCAGCTGTTGAGAAAGCGTTCCGCGTACATCTCTTGTTTGCAAAAGGTTAACGGCAAGGTTTCTTAACATTTGCTGTGAAAGGTGCTAGAGCTCCGGGTGTTTGTGGCACCACAGCGTGTGCAAGCGCGCCATGTAACCTCTGCGATAAGGGACAGTACTGGCATCGTAGCAATTGAGCAGGTCATGATCAAGTAGATCCGTTTATAAAGAACGTCCATTGTCTCATCGGTTCGTTATCGCGTTTTCATCTATATCAGCACCCTGAACTCTAGAACGATCGACAATACTTGCTGAATCATTGTCGGGTGCACTACGCGCTCGATCATTTTGAATTGCATTTACAACTGGATTTGAGTTTTGGGTTTCCATAGCTGTTCCCACGAATAGCTAAGGAAGGGATTGTCCACCCCCGAAGTATGCGGAGATAACGCCCGCTCTAGGAGCGTATACTCTCGGAGGTGACGTGGTATCCTAGAGACACCGTTGACAAGACCACTCCCTGGTGCCACGAAACTTTCAGCACGGTTGTTTTCGCCTTAGCTTGGTGGTTTTTCCTTCGGAACCATCTCTAGACAATTGTCCGTGACTGCTTATTAGCTTTTATAACCGAATCCAGCAGAAACCTTCGGCACAGGGACCCTCTATGCGCAACCTGAGGACGTGTTCGGTGGCTTCGTCATATCCTATCGGTTTGATTCCGAAGAACCGTACTGAATATATATTATGTGAGACGTGGCCATAAGTGCATTTTACCGCGGTTTAACTGGAAGCTTGTGCCAGTTTCCTGAATGACTGTTGCTCCCAGAAGGACCTTGCGGTGGTTATGTTCAACCAATTTTATATATATATATATATATATATATATTTATCTATTCACTTATTTATTTATATTTCTGTGGATAATGGTCTTAATACTTGAAATGCGTCTACTTGAACATTTATATGAAAATGTAATACATGAGTAGTCTACATGATCCAGTCAATAACAATACACTGTTTGATTCTTTTATTAAAAAAAATAATTCTAAGATGCATTATTCCGAGTGCAAATTTCATGATATTGAATTTTGTTATAGTTATAACTGATAATAATAATGCATACATCTTTTGCTTACAGATTACAACAACCCAAGAAAAATTTTCTTTTATCCTCTGTATCAGAAAGATGAGAAAATTTAATGAAGATTATTGTAAATCGCCATTCTCCGAATTGAATGAACATCTTAATGGGGTAGAGATGGAGGAAATGTTTCATACTTAATATTCTTCTAATTGAATAGAAAGGAATTTTCAATTTTACATTTTTCAGATCCTGAAAAGTTTGATCAAAATCCATTACTTTTATTTATGTTTGTACCTTTTGTAGTTTGTATTCGGTTTTAAGTTTTGAACGCAAATAATGTAACTTGCAAAAATAGGTATTTTGACAATTTTAGACCATTTAAAAATGATACCTCTTCATGGAATTGAATCAGAAAAATCTGCCCGCTTCGCGGGCACATTCTCATCGCGCGCTTCGCGCGCAGCTCGCTTCGCTCGCAAGTATCAGC
>WSXT02113336.1:0-11137 GCA_011762715.2 Neuroterus valhalla
GAGAGAGAGAAAGCTGCAGAGAGGGGGATATTATCCTTGATGGTGGAGACTCGTGACTCCCCACCTTGAGTCAACTTGACTGAATGTTTACGTTTTCGCGCGGTCAACTTAAGTGGAAGTTCACTGTAGTTTGTTCAATTTCAACTTCTTGTTTGTCCACCTGTATTTCTCTTCAATATTGAGTTGAGGCTTACGATTTTTCGCTACAAAATGAGCATCAGAAATTTTGTTTCCTTTCAATTTAATGTAGAAGGCAGGACAGAGTTAGCACTAAAAAGGAAGAGGAAATTTCTTTGTACAATCTCTCGTTACACTGTACATTTTTTGTCCTCTAACAACGTAAAAATGTTAAAGTTTCAAAGAACTTGCAGCTCAGCTTTGACATGTGAGTACTTTCAGAGTCAGGATTTTCAAATTAAAAATATCAGAATAAATACCTCTGAACATAAAGAGCTTGATATAAAATCACATAAATTCGATTATTCTTGTATAAGCTTGGAGTAAAATCTACGCAAGGGCACTGAATAAGTAAATATGATTCAAAAAGTTCTGTTGTCTCCAAAGCTCCATTTCCGAGGAGATCAAATTTTCATGCTTACTTACTTCCCTTGAGAGGGCAGTTACCGGTGTAAATATTTTCTGTAGAAAAAAGGAAAGAAAACCGATGAAGAATAATATTTGTGGAATGAAACTGTTACTTAAAGCTTCCATTTTTTTAATAAACATTTTGAAAATTTTGAAAACGTTCAGAAGATTCCTTTGACAATTCTTTTTTGGACTCGTGACTCCAAAACTGATTGTACAGAATTTTGTTTCAAAATCATTCCAGAGACTGTGTGAAGAAAATTTATACTGCTAAGAAGCAAATTAGTGATAATCATAGCATTAAACAAATAAGGACTATTTTAAAACCCATATAAGCCTAAAGGAAAAAATTTATGAGTTTCTATAGAAATTCTATACAGAGAATTTGGAGTTGGAAGCTACACATTTTTGAATAACCATCAATAGTGAGAGTCACATTTAATAATATGAGACACACAAATAAAAGTTTAATAAAATTTGAGACAATGTTTAGCATGACAGATTCAGGTATACGTAAACTGTCTCGCATTCAAGATCAATTCATGTTCATCTCATCCAAATAAAAATTATTTTGACCAGGTACAGTTGAATTTATGAGAATTCCGATGATGCCAAAAAAATTTAGAACAATTTTGTGCAAATTCAATTCAAGTTCAAAGCAAAACACTCATAAACACTAGTGAATTCATGCAAATAAAATTAAATTCAGGTCAATATCAGGGATGAATTTGCACGACTTCAAAATGACCCTTCGCGCATTGAGGATTTCATTTAGGAATTCAAGCTTCACTCGAACGACTTTGGGAATGTACGGAAATTCAGAAAAATCCACGTGGATTCAGGTTCAATTTTAGCAAGTTCAAGATAAATCCATGCGAGTTCAAGATGTATTCATGGAAATCTGAGAGGGATTCCTGAAAAATCTTGATTAAATCCATATGAGTTCAAAATGAATTTATGCGGATCTGAGAGGAATTCATAAAAACTCGAGATAAGTCCAAGAAGAATTCATGTCAGTTAAAGAAAAATTCACGTGAATTCAAGCTTAACTCGTGTAACTTTGAAGAACCTGTATGCGAATTCAGTAAAAATTCACGTGAATTCAGGTTTAAAGCAAGTTCAAGATGAATTCCCGCAAGTTTGAGATGTATTCAT
The DNA here is from genome assembly GCA_011762715.2 of Neuroterus valhalla. NCBI lineage: Eukaryota > Metazoa > Arthropoda > Insecta > Hymenoptera > Cynipidae > Neuroterus > Neuroterus valhalla. The sequence goes on from WSXT02113336.1 coordinate 1,741, forward strand.
GAGAATTCGAGATTGATTCATGAAAATCTTGATTGAATCCTTATAAATTTGAAACGGATTAATGAAGATTCGAGAGGAATTCATGGAAATTCAAGATATACTCTCATGAGTTCAAGATGGATTCATATAAATTAAAGATAAACTCTTGTGAATTCAAGCTTGACTCAAGCGACTTTAGGAATGTTCGAAAATTTAGGGAAAATTAACATCGATTCAAGTTTAATTCAAGTAAGTTCAAGATGAATCCTCGCGAATCAAAGATGCTCTCATACGAATTGGAGAGGAATTCATTTCAATCCCGTATAAATCCGCATGAGTTCGAAAGGAATTGATGGAAATTGAAAACAAAAACATTAGAATCAGAAACAAATTCACGTAAACTCGAAATGAATCCATGCAAATGCAAGAGAATTTCACGTGAATTGAAAATGAATTCAAGCAAGTTCAGCATATATTCAAGTGAATTTAAGATTTATTCCAAGATCTATTCATTGAGAATTGAGAGGAATTCATGGGAGTTCGAGATCTACTCCTATGAGTTCAAGATGAATTTATAACAATTGAAGATAAAATCATGTGAACTCAAGCTTGACTCGAGCAACTTCGGAATATATGTACGCAAATTCAGGAAAATATTACTTGAATCCATGATTAATTCGAGTGAATTGAATATGAATCCTCGCGAATTAAATATTTATTGACGGGAAATTGAGAGGAATTCTTTATAATCTTGATTAAATCTTCATGAAACCGAAACGACTTCATGTAAATTTAAAAGAAAAACACGAGAATCCGAAACAAATTTAAATGAACTGAAGATGAACCCTCACGAATCAAATATTTATTGACGGGAATTTGAGAGGAATTCATTGAAATCTTGATTAAATCTTCATGAATTCGAAACGACTTTATCTAAATTTGAAAGAAAAACACGAGAATTCGAAATAAATTTAAGTGAACTGAAGATGAATCCTCGCGAATCAAATAGTTATTGACGAGAATTTGAGAGGAATTCATTATAATCTTGATTAAATCTTCATGAATTCAAAATGAATTCATGTAATTTTAAAAGAAAAACACGAGAATCCGAAATGAATTCAAGTGAACTGAAGATGAATCCATGCGAATTCAATAATAATAAATCCTCGCGCATCAAAGATATTCCTATGTAAATTTGAGAGGGATTCATTAAACTCTCAATCGAATTTGCATGATCTCAAAACGAGATTATGTAAATCCGAAATGAAAACATAGGAATCCGATATAAATTCATGTTGTTTCCCGATAAATTTGTAATTGTTCAGAATGCATTTGCTTAAATTCAATAAAAATATATGAGTTTGAGATGAATTCATGTGAATTCAAGATCAATCCATCGAATAGCCATGCGAATTAAGGATGAGTTTATGAAAATTTAGGATGAAATCGAGAGAGTTTGGAGTAAATGAATACGGATTAGCGAGAAATTTACATCAATTCAAGATCAATCGAAACCATTTTTAAGTAATTTACGCCGATATATGTGAATCCTGGATAAATTTGCGCGAATCCATGTAAAGAAGGATGAATTCAAGCGAGTTGACCTGAAATTTCCGTTAATCCGCATTAATTTTCAATAACATTAAGTAAATACATTCAAGTTCTTGATTTGGAAATAAAAAAAAAATTCGCGTAGAAAAATTTAACATTTGAGCGAGTTCACAATTATTTTTTCTCAAATTAGCATTAATTCGCCTTTATTCAATTTGCGCGCTCGTCCCAAATTTCCATAGATTTATCTTCAATTTGCATCGGTTCACGTTTGGTTATAATATATTTGTAATTTTCTCGCGCGCATTTTTTTTTAATTGACTTGAATTTGCATCGTTTCCCTTTATTTCTAATAAATTTACTTTGAAGTTGCGTGTGCCCATCGCATGAATTGAAAGAAGTTCATTTTGAGGTCGCATGAACTTATTTTGGATTCGCGTGAATTAATTTTGAATGTACGTTGATTTATTTCAAATTTGTGGAATGGAGTTCAAACCTGCACAAATTTAACTCGAACTCACGTAAATTCGGCTTTGAGTTCCATGAATTCATCTTGAACTCGCATAAATTCATCTGGAACTCGCATGAATTCGTCTTGAACTCACATTTACATGAATTCATTCATGCTCATTGCTCTCAATTTATCATAAAGTTCTTATTCATTCGTATTAAATGATCCTAGATTCGAGAGGATTCATCTTGAATTCACATTAATTATTCTCGAAACACGCAAATTTACCTCTAATTCGTTAAAGTCTATCTTAAAGTCGCTTGGATTCGTATTATATTCACGTATAGATGTATAAAAAATTCACGTATGATCATCTTCAACGAAGAGGAATTAATTTCAAAATCATGCGGGTTCATCTTGGATTTCCATGATTTCCTCCTAATTTCCGCGAACTACACGTTGAACTGTCATGAATCAATCTTGAACTCGCATAAATTTATCTTGCATTTGCATAAATTCATCCGGAACTCGCATGGATTCCTCTTGAACTCACATATTCGTCTCAAATTCTTATGAATCCGTTCAGAATTTTCATGACTGCATCTCGATGTCATGTGGATTTTTATTGAATTCTCGTCTGTTCATCTGAACTGGCCTAAACTTATTCCGAACTCCTATGATTTTACTTCAAATTTCAATAAATTTCTCTCAATTTTTCACGTGTGCTGATCTTGAACGAACAGGAATTCATTCCGGAATCATACAGGTTCATCTCGAAATTCCATGAATTCCTCCTTAATTTCAATAACCACATCTTGAACTTGAATTGATTCATCTTAAACTCACAGATTCGCCCCAAATTGGGATTGAACTATCCTAAATTTTCATGACTTCATCTTGAATTTGGGTGAATTAAAAATAAAGTCTCGTGTGTTCATCTAAACTGACATGCATTCATTCCAAACTCGCGTGAATTTATCTTAAACTCTCTATAAATCATTCTGTATTACGTGTATTGCTCTTAACTTCACATGCATTCATCTTGAGCTTTATTGATTCTATCCTAAGTTCTTGTGAACATTTTTTGAATTCCAGCGAACTTGAGTGATAATGCATTTTATTCAATTAGACTCGAATGCACATGAATTCGTTCCGATTCCGTCCAATTCATGGTGAGTCCTCGCAAATTTCATTTTATTTGCTCAAACCGATTCGAATTTGCATGAAATTCAGATGTATTCGAGACAGTTTACTCATAACGAAATTCGATGAATTCCATATTTTTTCAACATTCTACAGAAATTCTATGTGTCTCGATTTCTCTATTGTCTCGAACTGTTTGTATGAAATCCCTATAGAAACTCATGAATATCTTGTAACTTGGCTCCAGTGGAATAGCATGACAATACTTGGGAGCCTTTCAACAACATATTCAATTTTTTTTACATTTTTATAACACTCTTGCCTAATTATTCAGTACGAAAATCCTCTCAGGATGAATACAACAATACATAAATGAAATATATAGAAGTTAAGTCAAAATATTGTTATAAGTGATATCCTATGGACATAATTGAATCGGCAAACTTCAAACCGTGTCTAGGAAAAATGAACGATGACCTAATATGTAGTCAATCATTGGTGCATTCGGTCTACGGAAAATAGATTTCTGACACCACACACAATACATTTTTGTCACACACCTGAGTTTTCTCTCGCATTATATATAATGACCTAAGTATTTTCATTCTTTCAGGATTTGAGGAAACATGGAAACATCACAGTCGTAAAAGGGACGCACAAAAATGCGTTCAATGCATGTCTACGGTGGACACGGTTCGAGAATGAAATTTGAATGAAGCAGTATGTCCCGGAACCATTTTCGAATATTAGAAATTTTCCGTTTTATATTTTAAAAAGTTTTCTGTCTATAGGCGATACTGTCGAAAATCATTCAAACGGCTAGCACGAGAAGGATTAAAATTCACTGATGACTTTGAAAAACGATAACCTGTTCGGGAATAAGAATGGAACCAAATAAAAACAATTCAAATAGGTTTGAATTCCTCGTCAAATGACTCCTTGTATAATTGTTTCCGATATTTTCGGAAGAATAAGAAGTTTTTTGAAGAATGGGAAGTTTAAAAAAAGAATTAGAAAATTTCTAGAATTTTGTATTTTGACTTCAACTCGGAGCATTATCCTGAAAAAGTATAGCAAATACAGGATATTCACGGGAAGCTAGCTCTGAAAAATGATTTTGATTTTGTGTAGAAGCGATTATTGCGGCGCGGGCAAGTAATGCGCTCACAGTAAAAACTTGGGAGTAAATTTTGTTGCAGATAAAATTTGAACGGGGTTTACTTTACCTTGGCACTTCGGTACCCAGGAACAAAAATCCATTGAAATGACGCCTGGGCAAATTGAGTATCTGTCATTTGCAGATTCATGAATTGATAACTAAATCGGTTTGCTACTATGTCTATCGGTCATTTTCTTGAACAGCTTTGAATCTGCCAAATAGTGCAATGACCACTTCAGGCAAAGTCATATTGAATGGGCTTTCCTATTTCTGAATGAGACCATCTATTTTGAGGTTAGACTCCCATATTTCACACGATTTTTGAAATTTCATGAGTTACGACAGATTTGAAGAAATCATATAATACAAGGCCACTGGATTCCTTTTGCTATTTGATTTCTATGAGAAGTAATGACTTCCCCGGCCTGTAAGTCAGACAAAAAATATTAACGAGTAAAATTCTTCTAAAAATCAAACGGCGGCAATATGGAATTCCAGTAACAGATACGCAATTCAGAAACCTTAAAAACCCATTTAATGCAATGGAATGGATTTTTGTTTCCTGGGTACGATGAGTCAACTATGTGGGGAAGTCTTAACAAGTGCTATTTCGAATAAATGCCATGGTCTTTGAAGTATAGATGGTGTGTTTATTGTGTTAGGTGAAACAAGGTCTTTCTATTAGGTAGAAGTATGCGAGCAGCTATCTCGGTCCATAACCTATCCGTCAAGTAAGGATAAAAGGTATGTAGGAGTGTGCTATTCTTTTCCCTATGAGTTTCGGAACCAAGATGGTGGCTCGATTATTGCCACTTGATAGAGGGCCCTCAGACACTGATCTGTATCATACCCTGAATAGTGGATGACGTCACTAATGTGGGCTGAGTTGAAGCCGTGGATAAGAGTATGTTCTTAAATCAGATGACTATGTTGAAATGTCGTTTTTAGACACCGTGCATTACAAGCATCGAAAAGAGTCCGTGTCTTAACCTTATAATACATGGCTATGCCATATCCAGGGTAAAATACAGATCAGTGGTCATAATATATACCACGTGAAAAGATCGTCTGTTTTGCACGAATGCATGCAGGCTGATGCAGGCTACCTGCATGTATAGTGTTGTGGCCTTATATTACAAGGTGTAAATAACGCACCCTGCAATGTCTACTGACTATGGCGTATGATCGCCAAAGTTGTCAAAATAAAACTCCGTACTCCAGGTGGTCGACGAATCACATTCTGCTCAACTTAGTAGCGTCTAAGCGTGTAAATTATTGAGGTTTATTTTCATTGCACTTATACCAAAATTTACGTAATATAAACGAGTGAGGTTAGGTTTAATAAATGCATCTGTGAATGATGTATCAAATAGTGGAAAAAATGAGTTGAGTTGGGTTGACTATACAATTTTAAGATACAAATTTTCGGAGTTTATAGAACCAAATATTGATGAAGTTGGATTTCTTTTGGCCTTAGACTGCAAGCCTTAGGCCTTTCTGGTCCACACGAAATAAACGAAACAATATTTCATCAAAATCTTTCAAAGACCAAACTCATAGACTTGAGAAAACTAACCTACTGGATGAGATTAAGTGTAAAATATACACTGTATGGAATATGGTCATCAATCTAATTTTTATTCAAAAGATGTAAAAATTTTTAATTTGAAATGCTACTAACATAAAAGAAATTTCATCGGAATGACCTAATATTGCAAACAATAAAAAGGACTGTGAATTTGAGTTCTGATACTAAAAATCTTAGCAACATATGCTTCGACGTGATAAAATCGTTCTTGTGCGAGAAATTCTTGAAATTCTTTTTGAAAATTCATGTGTAATATATCCTCTAGCGAAATATAAAATACCTATTATAGAGACAATTCGATGTAAAGTTTAATAGGCTTTCTAACTGCATAAAAAATGTCCAGCCCGATTCCCGACCTAGTTTTCACGTTCAATAGTCTTCAGTGATTTTTTGTACCGTTCACGCTAGCCGTGTAGATAATTTCCGACGGGAGTGTGAATTCATGGAGAATTATCAAAGAAACTAAAGATGAAGAAGAAATTAAAACTTTGACGCTATAGCTAAGTCCTCGATAGAAAATATGCTTGGAGGTCTCATAGGTTTTCTTTGTCTACAAGTATTCCGTAACAACCTCTTAGTTTACTGGAGTGGAAAGAGGAGGAAGGTAGGGTTTGAATTATTGAAGCTTCAAGCTTTTCTGTTCCGGAACGACTGTAATGAAGGCGATTCGTTAAAACTTTAACCACATGACTCTTAGAAAATTATCATCATGAATACATGTTTCAGTTTGTTTTTCTCGTATATTTGGGCGAGCAGATTACCCTGGAAAAGTCGCTTAGAAATCGGAAGATGGGTCACTATTTTTGGTATTAATCGAAACTTTTTAATGCCCTGAAAAGAAACATATAGGTTTTTCGAATTTTGAATTTATGACAGACCCATGGAAATGGCGTCTTTCATCCAGAGGGCACACACACATTAAAATTATTCAGTTAAATAAAGTCGTAAAAAACAATAATTTTAGTTTATTTTGAAAATTCTAACTCTGTTATGTTTGCATTTATAGCTTCTTAACTATGAATTTCCTCGTATTCTATTTTTCTTGGAATGCCTTTGGGGGCAAGCAGAGTCTGCCACGTGACCGATCCCTCAAATTTCTTGAGTTAGTCAGAATCAGTTACAAAGTTTGAAAAGTTCCTAAAATCTTATAAATTAAGTTAAAATGATCAAAAATGTCTTTTAATTTTTCAGAAGTGTTGAAATTCCTAATAATACTTAGAATCCCATTTAAAATCTTTATGAATGTTTTGCTGTCGATGGGAAATACTCTAAAATCCCTTAAAATATTTGAAACCCGATTAAAATCCTGTAAGTATCTTAAAATCTTCAGAAATAATTAAAGAGCTTGTGAAATACTGTACAATATTTCTGAATGCTCCTACAATCCTTAAAATCTATTAGAATACCCTGGATTCTCCATAAATCTTTCTAAATTCTCCAGGTCTTCTCAAATTAGGAAGAATCTATTCAAAGCCCTATGAAATTCTTTGTAACCTCTAAAATTGGGTGCCGCAAATTCAAATGCAAAGATTACAAAATTCGAATTTTTTTAATTGAAAAATAATCACCTAAAGTTCTTTTTGTAGGAAAATGATTGTTTCTTTTTTACATTGTTCAACTTTTTTGGGAGCTCCACGAAAGTAAAATTCATGAAAACGTGATATTTACTATCAGAACATCAAAAATTTTCGAATGTGATAAAAAATAGTGACTATAAAGCAATTTATTACTCCATGGGAAAAATCGGGGATGATCTGCTCGTGCAATCGAGACGCATTGAGCGACCATTGCTATGCCACCGTACTGGAAAATGAGTATGAAAAAGAAAAAATCGGATTTTTTTCGTCGATTGAATTGAGACAAATGTAGAAAATCGTTTTTCTCTGATTTGCAAGTGGCACGCGTGTGAATTTCTTCTGTCCTTTCTCTCATTATTGACAGTACTGTTAGTTGTGGGGTTTAGCCAGAATCCATTCTGCCCAGACAGCTTTTTATACTTTTTTTCTTGGCAGCCACCATTCAACCGAAGAAAACACTGAAGACCAACAAGAGAAGAACTGCACAACCTGGAACATAAATTTTGAAAAATCATCAATTTAAATTAATATAATGCGTTTGGAAAAATCTAATACAGCAAATGTCTACAGAGGATTTTGAAACGCATTCTACGGTTTGGTCAAACCTTCAATGGCAAAATTTCATATCATTAATTAAAACTATTGAAAGAAAGAAATTGTCAATATTCAAAATATTGGCGCGCATGTAGTTTGCAGTAGGAGATACCAGACGGCGGTTTCGTTTTATGTGATTGGTTGGTTTGTTGCGGGTTGTTCGCAATTGTTTTCATTACTTATCACCAAAGAAATCGTCATTATTAATTGGGGGATCAATTTCTTTACAACTCGAACAATGTGAAGTGCAGCTTTGTATAAATAATAATAAATTTATAACTGACAAGGAAAGTGATTTATCAGAGCTTTTCCGTGATTGGGAGAATATTTTGATTCAAAAGTATTACAGAAATTAAGGAGGTTAGAATTTCTTTTTGTCAGCTAAAATGCGCTACAAATAATGCAATTATCAGGTCATACCATCTTGCTTACGTATAGGCACAGCTTAATTTTGGATGAAGATGATTTTGCTTTGTTACACTTATCATTTTTTTGAAAATCTGTAAGCCTTCGATATCATACTACCTACAAAATACAACTGAGATAACGCACTTAACATAGAAGTTCGTGAATTTAAAGAGACCAAGAATAAGCATATAATAATTAATAACAAATCATTTTAGCAACGTTGAAGTGAGTCTGCAATTACACAAATTCAGTGCCTCCTTTATTTGGAAAAATTAAATTATGAGTTTGACACAACTTGGAAAAACTTATATTATTCAGCGTGAAATAACAAAAACAAAATATTTGGGAAAATGAATTCCACTCTCCGGTACATGTTACGTTTTTGGCATTTTTCAAGGTCAGGGTCAGGGTCTTCGGCTAACGGCCCAAGTCGGAAACGCTTGGGACTAGTCTGATTATTCGCCAATTCGCGATATCCGAGGCAAAAGTAAATATCGCAATATAATACAACTTCATGATGCAAATTGGATTCGAACTTCTATCGAAATAATTTGAAATCATCTACAAAAGAATGGGTAATACTACTGTTTATGTCCCGTAACAAAGAAAGGTTTTAAAAAAATATTTTTTGGCAAGAATGGCTTACTTTTACCTGTAGATTAACAATCCGACGGTGGAAAGTCGAATTTTTTATTTTTATTATTGAAAAAAAGGTGAACAAGTGTAGTGACAGAAGAATGCAGTAAGTGTTTGCAGCGTAAACACTGATGGAAAAAGGTACCTACGTGTAGTGAATGTCAATACTTGCTCGTGAAATAGTTGAAATCGAGCTTTATTTGTATTTATTTGTATTTATTAAAGAAAAGTCCTTAGGGCTAAATAGCCCTCTAAGGAACAAGATAATACAATTTCATAACAGATGTTACAGGCATTGATCGGTGAATTAT
>WSXT02113347.1:0-11137 GCA_011762715.2 Neuroterus valhalla
CTAGGATATGATTATAATGAGTGGATGAATGATGCACAGGATAGGGACGCGTGGCGGTCTCGGGTAGATGAGGCAATCAACTTTCGAGTTCCAAATGCTGATAAATAATAATAATAATAATAATAATAATAATAATAATAATAACTTCTATTCTAACCATCCTATTCCTTGTTTTCTCTCCTGTCATAATATGATCAATCACGGTATCCCCTCTTCCTGTAAACGTTATCTCTCTTTCTTCATCTCCCTTGGTATTGCCTATAAAACCATCCAGTCTCCTCAAACAGGTCTAAAATTCTCCAGCCCTCCCTGTCATCTCTATGTTTGTGATATCTCATGAAGACTTCCTTTTCTTCATTCAACACCTCACCTCCTTGTTCCCCAATTCATGCATTCAATTCCCCTCTTATCAGCACCTATTCGTCTTCTTTATCATCTGTCCATTTCTCTATTATCCTCTAACCTCCCTCTGCACCCTTCCATCGTTACACACATACCACTGTCATACTCTTCTTCCCTACTTTAATTCTCCTTGCCATTGTTCCGTCCCACACATATCCTTTCGGTAATATTTTCTGCACGGATTTTCACTCTTTCTCATCTACCTACGTTTAGCTCATCATTTCACATCCCACTTTTTACTTTCCCCAGAATCTTTGTCGTTGTTTTTCAACCCTGAAAGATTCTAAAACACTATTTCAACGTTCTCCCTTTTTCCCTTCTTCCTTGCTTCCAAGTCCGCTTGTCGTTTGTAAACCCCAACTGTGTACCTGTATTTTCATCAACCTCCCTTTCTTTCCTTCCATTCTAAACTTGTTTGATAACCTGTCCTTATTCTTCTACGCTGTCATCTTACAACCAGGCCTCCCCGTTTATCCATAATCTATCTCTCCCGATTCTTACTTTACTACCTTTCTTCCTCGAAGCTTACGCCTTCTGGTTCATTAGCCACTTTCTTTTTCTCTCCAACCACGTTAAATCTTCTTCGATTTTTTCTCTGCTTGCCAGACTTTATAAATCATCCACTCATACTTTAATACTATGACCGCTCGCTCGCTCTCATTGCCTTCCTTTTCTCGCTTCGTCTCGCAAGCATTTTCCCTACATTTTGGCATACTCGCATTGCCAAACTTTGCCTCTACGGTTCCTACCTATTCCTTATCTACTATTACTTATTTGCTATTCCTGATCTACTATTTATATTATTTAAAATAACCCTCTTTCTACTTCCTCTTTTCTTACACATCTATTTTCCTCCTTTCTTCTCTTCCTCTCGATCTTACCCAACACCTCCTCTGCTCATGCAATCGCCCCTTCCTCCCTTTTTTTATGCAGTTTTTTCCTCATGCTAATTTCACTCCTTTCCAACTTCTTGCATTCGCATACAATTCGCACCTACTGTTTTCCTGAAAAAGCCATAAACAATTAAAGCCCTCCATGCTTCCATATCTCATCCTTGCTGTCATCTCCTGGCTCTCTTTCTTTCCTTCCTCACACAAATATCGCGCTCTTTCGATTGGCCTAATCTACCCATATTTCTCATTATACCTCGATTCTCTTATTCTCTCCTCCTCTTCTGCCGTTTTCCATGCCGTTCCTCCTAACCATCTCATACACCTTTCTTCCCTCCTCTTGACTTCTTCTCACTCCATCCTCATGCAGACCATTTTTTCGAAAATACCGTTCTCTTTCACCCTCCATCTTTCCATCTCATCTGCTGTTCTCTTTCTCCCACATACACTCCCTCACCAGCCTACTTCCCCTCTCTTCCCGGAATTTCTCCTTATACTTACACGCCCGGCTACCTGTCAAAATCCCCAAACTTGATCTTTCTGTTTCCCTCTTCACAATACAACTGGGTGTACTTCTGTCTACCCCCAGTGTCCATCTGATTGGTCTTTCCTGAACCCTATTCATCTCCTCGGTTTTCTTCCATCCTCAAACCTCTACTCCATACAGTAGCATGCTCATCACAAGGGAGTCAAGCAGCTTCATCCTCCTTTCAAAGTCATCTGCACACGACTGCACATCTGCACATCCCCACACCTGCCCTATTACAACCTTCGCCCTCCTTGCTCTCTCCTTCATATGATCATTCACTTCTCCATTCCTCCAAATAGGAAACCGAGATACGAGAACTTTTTCGTCTCCTGCACTGTCGTCTCCTTCCCCTTCCACTCCCAATTCCTTCCCTTATTCCCTCCATCTCCTCTCCTGAACACCATAACCTTGCAATTTTCTGCATTCAACACTAACCGACTCCCATCCAGGTACCTCTTCAACCTCTTCATCATCTCTTTCAATGCCTCCTCACTTTTTGCCAGCAACACAATTAAGACCAGGAAGAGCATTGGGCTCAGGGGCCATCGTCCCCCACAACCCCCTCCTATACACTGATAGGAGAGCGCCTTTCAGATCTGCGAAAAACGAGTACACTTTTGACCCCTCCTTCACTATTTCTCTACCCACAACGTTTTGCAAAATGTAAATCTTGTCTATAGTGCTCCTACCCGATCTGAATCCCGCCTGAGTCCCCGGCAATATACCTTTCCCCTCCGCATCTATTCCGTAGTCTCTTCACCGATACTATTGCACAGTATACAAAATTGTAACTAGTTGCAGTTGCTGCTTACTTCCCATCATTGCTCGAAATTCAAAAAAAGAATTATTTTCTTCTGCAGGAAAGTCTGGGACCAGAGTTTCAGGGTCATCGAATCAAGTCGCCAATATGTCTAAGGGAAATAGAAGGAATAGCCATGATAGAAGAGGAAAGAAAAATTGTAAAAAAAACCATAAAGATCCTCTCCCTTCACGCCCGCCATCACCATGCTGTCAACCTCCTCCACCCCCTTGCTGCCCTGATAAGAAAGTTCCTCCGAAATCTAAAGAAACGGACCCATCCATACCTCCTCCTCCTCCTCGCCAACCTCCACCAACCCCATGCGATCAAAAACCGGAAGCCATCGAGGAGAAAAAGGCCCATTGTGATGACTGGTGTCCAAATGTTGACAAGAATGAATGTTACACGAGCAAATGTGGCAAAAAAAATAAAATGCCTCCGAAACCTAGAATTTGTCCTCCAAACTGCTTCGAGCCAGATCCATGTAAACCGGGAAAATCCTTTTGCGTCCATCCGAAAAAGAAAGACGGAAAGTCGTTTTCGACTTGGGCTCGCAAAAACTGTGCTATTTTATTGGCTTACAGGTAAGGAAATTATATTTTTTATCTGCAACTCCTGGCAATTGAATAAAGAATCAAGAATCCAACGACTAAATTTGGATAAACACTTTTAAATCTACCTATTAATAAAAAAACGTGAAGAAAAAAGAGAAGAGATAAAAGAGAAAGCATCCTCCAAGTCCCCGCTTCTTTTTCTTTTTTCTGTCTTTCGGATTTTTTTCAGAAAAACCACAATACAAAAATATTCAAAATATCGACATACGTTTCGGTGTTCACCCAACACCCTTATCAAGGTAAACAATCTCCCAGGTTTCTCTTAGATTTTGTCCTGTTGGGATTTTTTTTACCTCGATAAGGGTGTTGCATGAACACCGAAACGTTGGTTGATATTTCGAATATTTATATTTTGTGTTTTTTTGCAAGAGGACGAACGATAGAAAAAAAAACAAAAAGAAGGGGGGAACTGGAGGTCGCTTCCTCTTTCACCATTCCTTTCTTATTCTTCACGTTTTTTATTGACAGGTATATTTTAAGGTGTTTATCCAAATTTAGTCATTGGATTCTTGGTTTTTCATTTAATTGACAGGAGTTGCAAATTTTAACTCGATTCCGAAATGGAAATTAGGTTGATTTTTCCTACTTATGAAGAAAAGAATCAAGAATATTCGAATCAGTTTTTTTCAAATTCGAATCACTCTTGAAGCTTTTGAAATTTTGTTTTTAAAAAAACCCCTTGTTGGCTCTACTTTGACAAGTGCCTCAATGCTTTATTTTTCATCTTTCGGATATTTAGATCCTTTGCAAGTGATTCAAGCATGCTTGAGAAAAAATATGAGGAAAATTTGATGAGGAGAATACCTAAACCTGGTCCAGTCTGCAAAGAAGCTGCGGGAAAAAGTGGTAATAAACCCCAAAAAGATACTCCATTTATAAAAGTATGATAATTTATCAATTTTCAAAAAATTTCCCATCCAAATTTCCAAATTAGGGGGTGGTATGTCAAAGGGAAAACTCGATCCATCGAATCTGCTCGTTTTTTTCATTATTCCATAGTTTTTATGGTAGACAACAGTGGTGAGAAATTCTAGCAAAATTCTACATTTTCAAAAAGATATTAACAATTTAAAATTTAGGACCCCGTGTTTTAACGATTTTTTATCTCTGTATCTATTAGTAGTACGTAAAATGGCATCATAAAAACTTACACAGAAGTTGTTAGATTTTGAAAGAAGCGACAAAAATGCACGAATTGTCAATTTTCAATTGTTTATGTGAAGAAAAAGTTTGATTGCTGTTTCTACCTGTAAGAGATAACCGATGGGAATTTTTTTAAATAATAAAATTGTATGTCCTTTTTAATTTAGCGCTCAAGAAAAAAGTTTTGTTTTTTGTGATTGAAGAGTGACAATTGATAAACAAAAAGAGTTTTTCAGTTGAATTGATGACAGTTGATAAAAAATCAATCATTAATAAAGTAATTATCAGAAAAAAAAATTCCGTATCTGGTATTTTGATTAAATAGATCCAGTTTCTTCTATATATTACATGTAAATGAAACTTTAGCATCATAGTTGGTCAAAAAATAAAAATACATTATTGTTCACACTACCTTGATTAACAAATTCACTATTTGGATGTATTTTGGAGATTCAAACTTCTTTATTACGATGTGATTAATTGTAAATAAAGAAATTCTACATTTTTAGGAACATTTCGTTATTGTGAACAACGATTGTTTAAACAAATTTTCATTATTTCATATAAAATCATGAATATTTACGAATAAAACACTGCTTTTCCAGGGAATTAACAACCAATTATTTAGCATCATCTTCTCGCTATTATTAGATAACATTTGATCATTCCACAAATGAACCTAATTGATAAATGCATTCTCCGGCTATTTTTGAGCATGTACATTTTTTTGGGTGATTTTATATACATATTCATGAATAAAATTCCGCTTCACAGGTAATTAACAACCAGTTATCCAGCAAATATTTCTTGCTATGAGTAGATAACATTTGATGATTGTTTGAACAAACTTAATTAACAAATGCATTATTAGGCTATTTTTCAGCGTTTGAACTTGTTTTTGTGCAAATAACTGTTAATAACAACAGAAATAATAATAATAATAAGATGATTGTTTTTTTCATAGAAAAATTGTTCTTGCTTCAAGAAGCAATGGACTTTCTAGCTTTGGTGTATTGTTATCAAACTATCAGAGGAAAGTTTGGATTTCTGTTATAAACAATTCATCGCAACAAAATTCACAAGTTTCAATGCTGAAAAATATCCAAGGAATGCATTTGTTAATTAGGTTCGTTTAAAGAATTATCAAATGTTATCTATTCATTGCAGGAAATCTTTACCAAATAACTGATCTTCCATTCCGTGAACAAAACTGTATTTTATTTTTAAATATGTATAATTGTATCCAAAACGATAGAAATTTGTTTAAACAATTGCTGTTAACAATAAAATGGTTTGCTCCCATCGGGATGCTCTTACAAATGTAGATGTTAGTTATTTACAGTTAATTACATAGGAAAAGACAAGTTCATACCTCCAAAAATATTCAAAAAGTACATTTGTTAATCAGGTTCGTTCAAATAATTATAAAATGTTATTGATTTATAGCAAGGAATTATTGCTAAATAACTGACTGTTAATTCTATGACTGGAAAGGTTATTATATTTGTGAATATGCATAATTTCATAAAAAATTAGATTTTGGTTATTTGCAGTTGATTATATAAAAAAAATCAAGTTTGTACCCCCAAAAAATGCCAAAAAGTGCATTCGTTAATTGAAGTAGTGTAAACAATTATAAATTTTCATTTGTTAACCGGATATGATTCATAGGTCTCCATTCCGCGTGATTTATGATCGGATCCATAGAACAAACAGATTTGTCCAATAATAATAACTGATATGGATATTCGTTTATAGGAAATACTTAAAAAAAGAAACATTTTTCTATCAACTTCAATTCATTCGACTGAAAAACTTTTTTCTGCATGAATAGTTCAAATTCAGTGCAAATCAAGGGACAGATTGCTGTCAATATCCACGAAACCATTTTTATTCACTTATTTGATTATAACAAATTCGAACATTCTTTGAACATTTTCATTGCTCAGGGACACCTTTTTTGGTGTCTCAAAGAGACTGATGGACCGAATTTTCAAAAAAAAATTTGTTTTAACTTTTTCAAACAAAATAAGGCGTGATCATAAGATTTCGGGTCATGAACCAAATAAACCATATAGAATTTGAGGAGTTTGAGGTGAAGCTGATTTTGAACTTGCCATTAGTTTTGCGAAATAAATTTTTTCAAACAATTTGTTTGAATAAATTATAGCTTATTTCAATTTTATTGGAAAATAAATTCAAAAATCTAGTTTTACTGGAAGAATTATTTCCGAAGCAGTATATTTTATATTTGAAATACAATTTGTTACAACCGTATCACCAAATAATTAATTTTGCATAAATTATATTAAATCTCAATAAGGCTTTAAACGTATACAAGAAAATGAATAATAATATAAATGCAACATCTGTTAAATAAAGGGATTTTCCGTGTGCTTATTTCTAGTTTGCCATTAGTTTTGAAAAAAGAATTTTGTTGGAACGAATTCTCTTTTAAATCACTTTGTATTCATAAAAAATTGAATTTTTGAATGAGAACTATTCTTTAATCTCATTGTATATAGACAAATGTGTTCTTAGTATTGACTAAAATAGTTTGGATTTTTATGTTTGAAAAAATAAATTATTCGAAGAATTGATGGATTTGAAAGTTAGGTTATTTTTGCTATCTGATCACTCATTATGTTATTTTATTTTATATCACATTCTCAAAAAACACTTTTTATTTTAAATACCTTTCTTCATTTGATTCTATCATTTAATAATTTTTTTTTCTTCGCAATTATTTTATCAACTCTCACATCTGAAACTCATAAATTAGGAGCTTCAATCTCATAATCATTCATTTCTTATTCTTCGATCGACACATCTTTTATTTCGTCATATGGTTGTAACGCATTGTATTTCAAACACAAAATATACTGCTTTAGAAATAATTTTTCCAGTAGAATAAAATTTTAGAATTTATTTTGCAAAAAAATTGGAGTAAGCAATAATTTATTTGAGCAAACTGTTTGAACAAATTCATTTCGCAAAACTAATGGCAAATTCAGAATCAGCTATGTCTCAAACTCCCTAAATTCTATAAGGTTTATCTAGTTCATGATCCGAAATCTTATAATCACGCCATATTTTTGTTAAAAAAATTTTAACAAATTATTTTTGGAAATCCGGCTCCGTCAGTCTCTTCGAACTTCAATCACAAGCATTTCTGGATGAATTTAGTTTGATTTGGTTAAGATTTGCGACCTTCAGGTCGTTTTGAACGAAATTATTACTATACATCCAGTATGCGACGCACAGTGGGAAAAAAGCACTTTTTTAGGACAGAAATCAGCCGACTCCTCATTTTTTAACGGGTCAGAGCTTTTTTTTTAAATACTTATGAAGAATCGCACTTCAACGTAGAGGTGCACGTTTTTTGAATTTGTTATTTAATAATTTTTTATTAAACTTATAATTTGCAATTGGTTAAATTTGCGATATTTACCTGGCCTCATTCATCGATATTTCTACGCAAAGGTGTTGAATGAGTGAAGTTCCTTTTTTCGAATAAAACTGTAAGTTGTGGATGGATATCCTGTATTTTGTCAATGATTAAAACAAATTAATGGATATAACGGTTAACTGTTGTATTTTCGGATTTCGAATCTAATACTAATATATCTTTTCTTATAAAAATGTGGAGAATCAGTTTTTAATTGCGAACAAGCACCAAATAATAATAATTATTATTATTAGTTTGAACAATTTATATAAACAAATTCACTCTTTTGGAATCATTAATTTTCATCTGAAGAACAAGAATATCACACATTTGAGTTCCATGAAACAACATTTGACATTGTTATAAAAAATTTTTAATAAACCAATTCTTTTATTCGCCATATCTCTGCATCGAGGATTTTCTTTTTCTATAGAATCATTTATTTTCATCTGAAGAATAAGAATATTACACATTTGAGTTCCAGGGAACAACATTTGGTCTTGTTATAAAGAATATTTATTAACAAATTCTTCGATTCGGCATATCTATGCATCGAAGATTTTCCTTTTCAGTGGAATCATTTATTTCCATCTGAAGAATAAGAATATCACACATTTGAGTTCCATGAAACAACATTTGACATTGTTATAAAAAATTTTTAATAAACCAATTCTTTTATTCGCCATATCTCTGCATCGAGGATTTTCTTTTTCTATAGAATCATTTATTTTCATCTGAAGAACAAGAATATTACACATTTGAATTCCATGGAACAACACTCGTCATTGTTATGAACAACTTTTATAAACAAATCCTTTTATTCGGCATCTCTGTGCATCAAAAATTTTCCTTTTCAGTGGAAGCATTAATTTTCATCTGAAGAACAAGAATATTACACATTTGAGTTTCATGGAACAACATTTGACATTGTTTTAAAGAATTTTCATTAAACAAATTATTTTATTCGACATATCTGTGCATCGAAGATTTTTCTTTTCTGTGGAATCATTCATTTTCACGTGAAGAACAAGAACAATACACATTAGAAGTCCACGAAACAACACTTGACATTGTTATAAACAATTTTTATGAACAACTTCACTTATTTGGCATGGAATACGTTTTTATATCAATGTACCCAATTGCAGTGACACTAAAATAAGTGAATTTGATTGTATGATTTGTTAATAACAATGATAAACGTTATTGTAGGAAAGTCAGTTGTGCACAAATTCTGTTCTTTAGATGAAAGGAAATGATTCCGCATAAAAGATAAATTTTCGATGCGTATAAATGCCGAATAAGTGAATTCGTTTATAAAAAATGTTTAGAACAATGACAAATGTTGTTTTATGGAACTCTTTTCTGTAATATTCTTGTTCTTCGGATGAAAATGAAAGATTCCGCACAAAAGAAAAATTTTAGATGCAGAGATATACCCAATAAGTTCATTTCTTTATAAAAGTTGTTTAAAACAATGACAAATTTTTTTATGGAACTCTAGTGTGTAATATTCTTGTCATTCAGATGTAAATGAATGATTCCCCAGAAAAGAAAAGTTTTCGATATAAACAGGTATGCCAAATAAAAGAATTTCTTCATAAAAATTGTTTATGACAATGACAAATGTTGTTTCATGGAACTCTATTGAATAATATTCTTGTTCTTCGTATGAAAATAAATGATTCCGCAGAAAAGATAAATTTTCGATGTACAGATATACCAAATAAAAGAATTTGTTCAGAAAAATTGTTTATAACAATAACAAATGTTTTTTTATGGAACTCTAGTGTGTAATATTCTCGTTCTTCAGATGAAAATGAATGATTGCACAGAAAAGAAATATTTTCGATGCACAGATGTTCCAAATAAGTGAATTTGTTCATAAGAATTGTTTAAACTATCAACTATGATTATTATATGGTGCTTGTTCGCAACTGAATATTGATTCTTCACATTTTTATAACAAAACCTATGTAAGTAATGCATTTTAACGATTATATCCATTCATTTGTTTACAACAAATGACAAGATACAGGATATTCATCTCCAAGTTACGTTTTTATTCAAAAATAGGAACTTCACTAACTCAACACCTTTGAGAAGAAATATCAATGAATGGGGCTATGTAAATATCGTAAATATAACCAATTGCAAATTATAACCTAAATAACAAATTATTTAAAAAAACTAATATCTAAAATAAACTATTATCAAAAAACGTACATCTCTGCGTTAAAGTACGATTCTTCGTGAGTATTTTAAAAAAAAGTTCTGATCCGTTGAAAATTGAGGAGTCGGCTGATTTTTGTCCCAAAAAAGTGATTTTTCCCAAAGTGCGACGCTCCAAATAAAAATCGGCGGCAGCGCGCCGCACCGGGAGGGAAAAATCGGCGGCGGCGTGTGCGTAACGCGGCGGTGCCGACCTCCCAAAATATTTAGCATCATTGTCTAGTATCCTGAAAACTTTACAAAATTACCCTAATTCCCAATAAATAATGTATTTCCATTCGGAGGAGAACAAATGTGGGGGACCTCCTGAAAAATCCTTACAACCAAATTCAGCTTCTGGAAAACTGGAGGAACTAAGTGTGGAAGATCTCATAAGAAGAGAATTTGAAGAAGTCCGAAGATGCAAACAAGGAACAACAAAGATGGTACCTGAAAGTCAAAGCAAAAACGACAAATTCAAAGAAAAATCGACAGAAAAAAAATCTGCTGAGGTAGCTGCTAGTCCAAGAGGATCAGAGACAGTTATTAGTTCATCTAAATTTGAGGGAATAAAATAAGCTGATTTCAAGAACCCGGCAAAAACTTCTAAGATGATTGCAGTTAATCCAACTGGTTCCCCCCACCAGAATCTTATTGGACCTTGCAAAATGCATCAGAATGACCATTCTGGAGACCAAGAAAAAAAAAAATTATCTTCCAATTAGGGAACTCAGAAATGAAAATTGGACCAATTTGGTTAAACTCGATTTTTCTTATGGAGGTAAAAATCTCAATGGCGACCTCCTCACTCATAATAATCTTATTATTGGTCGTAGATCAAGCCGTGCCTCACGTCCTGGTTTAACTGAAAAATATTATATTTTGTAGCATTAAAAATGAGAATCAAACACGAAATAAAAATTTGAGAATCATTGTATCATTCCTATTGAAAATATATATGACCAGAACTGGATAAATAACACTGGTCTACAGTGGTTTTGTTGCCCTAGATATAAGCTTGATGTCGGATATATTCATGCTCACAATTCATGAAACTATCAATGATTTAGCCAGATTTGCTCTTGTTTTCTTTTAAATCTT